>JABFFB010000186.1:0-133364 GCA_013623555.1 Fusarium nisikadoi | reverse complement strand
GTATTAAAGAGATTATAATTTAACTATATTATTAATAGAATTAAATAAATCTTATATAGTTATATATAAATTAGTTATAATAATATTATAAATTTAATTTTATTACTTTTTTATAAGCTTATATAATATGCCTAATTAAGGCAAAGAAAAATTTTCCTCTTTATATTATATCTTATAGTAATATATTATTTTAATTATTTTAAGGGGAATATAAGTAAATTACTTTTAAATTTAATAATAAGAATAATTTTATTTCTTTAATTTATATATTTAAGATTATAATAAAGGTAAAAGCTCTTTATTATGCGGTATTGCGATTTGTTTTTTGATATTATAATATATATGAAAAAGCGGCGTTGAAAACGCGGTCTTAATCAGGCTAGTAAGGGGGGAGCTACTTAGGGGGTCTTTATACTTATTGCCCCCTACTGTATCTATGAGCTATTAAGCATAAATTACCTCAACCTGGATCGGCGGTGGAGATAAGTGCGGGATGCATTACCGAAATGGGGAAACAACCTTAATCCATCCTCAATGTCCCAAATCTTCCCATTCCCCTTATCATTTCTTCGAATTTTTTCGAACTTCACAGCCAGGACCAAATAAAGAAAAACTAAACAAGATGCCGTTGAGCCTCATCTGCAGGTGTGTCGCATCGCAACTTTTCACCGCAAGCCACCATGACTGCATTGGGAAACATCCCAGAGATAAGGATGCTACTTGAACTGGTCTAGACTCTTGGCTCTGGAAGCTAGTGGAGCGGATTACGTACGGAGTTTTCTCGACATTGCTCGGCATGGTGGGAACGGGGCGGTTCTTAGAGTCTGAACAAAGCCGAGACCAAGATGGGAATTTTCACCGCACGGGAGGATAAGAACGGGGAGAGTCCCGCTGGGGAAATAGATGGTCCTTTCGGTGAGTGCGAATACTTCTTTGCTTTGAAAGTCATTGAAAATGGCCAAGATGACTATTGATCTTGCGAGCCCGTTGGCTTATACACCTGCTGAGACGGCGGAACTTATCTGTCGGGCTGGCGTGAAGAAGGGTAGATCGAGGCCGGACAAGGTGCTACTGTCCGGTATCTCTGGTGGATGCATCCTTGCATTTGGATGTGCTGTTTCATTAACAGCCTTGACGGCACCATGGTACCAAGAAAATGCACCAGGCTTTGTCAAACTAATTGGAGCTATTGTGTTTCCTTTGGGGCTGGTTACTGTGATATTGACGGGAGCTGATCTTTTTACATCAACAAATCTGGTGGGTTGACTCGTGTATCAAGACTTGGGAAGCACCTTATCTAATGCATCTCTTAGTTCACTTTTGTGGCTGTCCTCAATGGAAGATTATCGATATGGAGAATGTTGCTCCACTGGTTCCTTTGTTTCTTCGGCAACCTAGGCGGCTGCCTTTTTGTCATGGCCATCATCGTCGGATGTAAGCAACCCCATCCAGCACCGACTCCGAGTCACCTTCTAACCACATTAATCACAGACGGAGGCATCTTCGACGCAGATCCATACCGAGAAGAAATCATCGCCTTCACAACAAAGAAGCAAATAAAACCCGAGGCTTACCAGATCTTCCTTCGTGCAATTGGCTGCAACTGGCTTGTTTGCCTCGCATGTTTCCTCGGCGTCCAAGCAAAAGACTTGACGTCCAAGGTAGTCGGAATGTGGATTCCCATCTTTGCCTTTGTCGCTTTGGGCTTTGACCATGTTGTGGCCAATATGTTCTTTATGCCATTAGGCATCTGGATGGGTACACCTGGCTTGACAATTGGGCTATACATCTGGAAGGGTAAGTCAACTATACCTTTTGTCTCAAGATATGTTTACTGATATCTTCCCAGGCATGATCCCTGCACTCTTTGGAAATATCCTTGGTGGCAGCTTATGCTGCGGTGTATACTTTTGGTGGATGTATCTCGCTGATGTAGACGACGAGGAAGAGCCCCAAGGCAAAGGTGTTCTACATAATCATGGACATGAGAGTACTTCTGATGAGGAGAGCCAAATGCAGTCAAGATAGAGAAACACTTGTCAGCCGGACTGCACAAGATGCAATAGAATATAGACTTAAAAGGAGAAAGAGTATATCCGCTAGAACAGAGATAGGATAGAGTAGACTACATAATTTCAAGATTTCACCATGGATTAGCATGATGAAGTGATTGTTGCAAATGATTGTTATAACGATTGAAACTAATCAAGAGCTCAGATCGTCATGTAAAGCCTTATGTTTACAGTTGATGTTTCTATGTTTTGCACTAGTACTGTTTTCTTTGATTCAATGGGGCGCTTTAGCTATTGTCCATTCTTATCTATAGCTATCAAGACATCGCATATGGCTCTAGAGCTCCCATCTACCATACTCCTCGAGTCTCAAATAACTTGTTCTCAAGTTTCAGCGTTGTACCCCTTTGCTCGATAGCCAATCCAGATAGGAACAAATCAAGCAGCCATTCCATAAGCATTTCTATGATGATAGACTTTTATCTTTCCGCCTGATTGCCTTGTGGTTGCGTCTTGATTTTGACTATGGTCCGCGCCGTTTCGAGGAGAACTTCAATCTGTGTACAGGCATCAACCTGCCCCTTGATCATTGAAGATCCTTTCAACAACCCAATCATAGGAAGTAAATCCTCAAACGCTCCATCAAAATTTCGGTACTTGTAAAAAGTGTTGAGGTAACCAGCTGCAGCCTTGTCCGCTTTGAAGAAGTCTTCCCGATGCTTATCCCACTTCTGCTCATAGTCCATCGATTTCACCTGTGGCCAGTCGAAAAGCCCAGCGGCTCTGAAACACATGCGAATTACCTTGTCCAAGCTTCTCTGGCCGTTCTCAGCGCCTTCAGCTGGAAGTGTCTCCTGGATCTCGGACTTTAATGAATGGACTTCGGAGAGCAGATCCCGTGCCTCATTCAGACTTGGATTGGTAGTTGATTCAAGATACTGTCGGAGCGGATACCAGTCAAGAGACCGAACAGTGAGACCATCAATAATGCCGAGAATCTGGGTTCTAAGCTCGGCGCTGAGACATCTTTTCGCCAGCTTGACTCGCTTGAGAGCAGACGTGGGTTGTTGTTCTGGAGCTGCTCTTTTCAGCGTACCTCTTACAACTTGCTCCAGCTCACCTTTTTCATGAAGGCTCTTGAGGTCATTTTCCATACCTTTCCAGGATGGTGTAAAGGTTTTGAGATCGAAGTTCCAGCCAGCGCGACTCTTACCCAGGTAAGTGAAGACTCTCTTGAGGCCCATTGCCTTAGTCTGGATGTCGTTGAATACGTAATCAGGCAGATGATCCAAAAGGGGAAAGTTCTTAGTGAAGAACTCCACGACACCGAAATGCCGCTTGACGCATTCTGTAATGTACTCATTGTTGTAATAATCAGACCCAACATGTGGGAATACGGGGCCAATAATCTTCGCAACGCCTGTGAGAGCTTTAATGCCTTCGCAAGGCACAGGCTTCCAGTAGCTGGCTGAAGGGACACCGTCGAGTCGAGAGATTGGTAAATCTAGCATTTCTGAAAACACCCATCGCGGCCCACCAACAGACCGCAAACCGGAGACCCCACTGTAGTCGGGGAATCCCATAGTACGGATGTCGTTCAAACAACAGAGCGTGCGAAGGTCAAAAGTTGGCTTCTGGGCATGGCTACAGTCTTGGGGGAAAACCATAGAAGTGCCTGGCATGGAAGCAGGTATGAGAGTGAACCTAAAGTCCGCGGGAACTTGCGGATGACGAGACCGTATCTCCGAGTACCAGGAACGCATATCAGTCTCATCCAGGCTCTCTAGACTGTGCTTGATCCTGTAAAAGCCGTCTGACTTATGACGTGTGTCATGGGAGTAATGCATTGTTGCAAACCGTGTTGGGTGAATGAATGCCGTCAGGTGGTTTGTCTCGACGAATCTCAACATGTGAGGAAAGTATAAAATGAATACCGAAAGGGATCCCTTCTTCAGTGGTGCTGTCTCGACGTCCCCTAAGCCAACAAACCCTTCCCCTTTATGCCCACCTTCTTCCTCAAGATCAAAGTAGATGATTGTTGCAGCCAACGCTATGTTCAGCGGCAAATTGTCTTCTCGATAAGAACTCAGAAACTCAACCATTGCTTCGATCATGTCGGGAGGAAACTCCAGGACGGCCATTGGAGGCCACTGCAAGGCGTAATGCAAGTTGTTATAATCATTGTCCTTATGAATTGGACGACAGATCTTGGGCTTTCGCTCTTGGACTTGGCTTGATGGAAGGATCTTGGCAACACCCGCAGAGCTCAAGCCAGCTCCAAGCTGTGAATGTTCGCGCGTCATGATCTTCAGAAATTGCGTCTTTTCCTCATCGCGTAAGAAGCCCCAGAGTGCACGTTTGGCATATGAGATATTGCCTGGGATCATCATACTCTCAGTCCAGATGATCTCGTGGGCATTAACATCTGGCACAGATTCCGACTGAAATAGAACTGTGACTGTGTTGTCAAGGTTGATGGTGGTGTTGAGATTATGTTCGAACAGGCAACGATTTCCTTTGCAATACATGATGACTGGTTCGCAGTTAGTTGCTGATATCCCAACAAAGACACCATTGACTTTGCTCTCCGCCGTGAGCTGCTGGTTTTCCGATATGCCAAGTCGCTCCTTCATCTCATTCGAAGTGACGCCCCGAGGTTTACAAGCCCTGGCGAGGAGACGGAACGCCCAATGTTTCGCAGTAGGCCTTCGAACTGTAACCATGGGTATACCGTATCCAATCCTTTTGAAAAATTGCCACCAGATGGCCCGGTCTGTCGCTTGAAATATATTCATCGAAGATGCGGCTTGCTAGTCCCAATCTTCTTCATATTCTTGGCGGGTGTTATTGCAACCGCCGTCACTTGCTGCTCGTGGACGAGGTGTCCAATTTCGCCCAGGGGCTTCCTGAGGATAGTCAAGCCATCTTTCTTCGTCCACGAGCTCTTTCGAATTTCCACCTCGAGACTGAAATGTGTCAAACTCGAGTGTCTCGCCATACCTATTTCCTTTGGCTTTGACTCTCACAGTAGGCTTTGCTTTCTCCAGGGCTGACGGCCCAGGTGGGTTGCTTGCCATCGTGGCTGATCAAGTTCTGGAAGGACAGCTAATTGTAATAATCACTTCCAAAGTCATGCCCCTAGCATCAACGAGCAAGGTTTCGCACAGAGGGAGGATGCTGGTCCGGCGGCCGAGTAGACTGGAAGGGTCGCGAGCTGATACAGGTTAGCATGAGATCATAGGAAGCTTGCGCGGTGGCTAAATTGTTTCTGTCTTACGTATTTGTAGAGATTTAGCGCAGGACTCTAAGGTGTGTTGGTTGTTCGAAAGACGTGAGAAGAACCCTTGAAGTTCAGTGATGCTTTTGATGTTCCAACCTTGTCGCAATAGATGGACGTGACGACTGATGGGAAAACAACCAGCTAAAGGTAGAGATAGAGTTTGGCAAGAGGCCGCGCCGATGAATGCCAGCTATGGCGTTGCGGATGACGGTGAGTGGATCGTGTTGTAGACTAGAAACGGCGTTAGTGACGATCAGGTGAGGATCTCACGATATCCTCCTACCAGATTGAATGAGGTATGCGATATCAACGCCGCGAGACTTTGTATAAAGGCAAAAAGAAGTCTGGATATTGCGGTTCTTCTCTAGGCTTCCTCTAAGATGGATTCAAGGAATGAAATGCTGACGTTGTTGAGTTACTAGATCCTAATGTGTTGTTGGGAGGAGAAGTTAAGGAAGAGAAATGAAGGAGGAGAAGCGAAGGAGGAGTAAGATAGGTGAGAGAATGAATCACTGTGAATGAAGAAGTAAGCGAAGATTACGTCATACATATAAACCTGAATGCTAGGCTAAATCTATGCTCCTTATTCGAATGAAATTTATGCAACACAGTGAATCGTCGTTCATACTCCACAAGGCTGTAAGACATATCAAAAGCCCCTATCCCAGCACAAAAGAAATTCCCAAGACATTAATACCAGCATAAACACCCAGTTCCCAAGCTTATAGTCAAGTAATAGACTACCGTAGCATCAGTTACCACCAGCAGACTCAATCATCCGAGGTTACGCCACCTGTCTCTCTGCAGCAGTTATCTCCCGAATATACGCCCAGTAGGGCTTGAGTCTCCAGTCAATGATACGATTCTCTCCACAGATCGTATCAACTAGCCTCTCACTATGCGTAACATCCTGAACTGACAAGATAGCATTGCCAATGTCGACCGCATGTTTGTTGAAGAAGCCGTGATGTATGAGTCTGTTGATAAAGGTATTCGCTTGACGATCCAACGGTTCATTCACCACCGAGAGGCCAATGTTTCTCAGATGTATCATGATGCTAAGACTGTTAGTGCTCTGTTCATGATGTGAATAGGAGGCGCCTTACGCCATTTGATCCTCGCCGCGGGGGATTAGTCTATTGATGAGAGGGCTGCTCATCATAAATGGCATCTCCTGCAACACGGTGGCGTTGGCATTCTGAGGGTCGTAGTAAAGACCCTCGACAATGCTCTGGAGTACCGCGACGACTCTCGCAGCGTGCTTGAACAACCGTGCCATGATGTATTCGCCCTGACACAAATCAGTAACCAGACGGAACAGAGACATTCGGAGTTTTACCTCTCCGTGAGTCTTGGAAACATTGGGTTTCTCGAAGATAGTCGCGGCTTGCACGAGGGCGCCTGCAGCGTTCCTGAGGAGCGGGGACTGTCTGAAGTCTGGATCTTCCTCCTTTCAACTCAGTCAGTGGAAGGCTTATTAAACAAGAGACGTACAACTCACAGTCGCAGGCGAGCCATCACCCTTTGGCTTCTTTTCGAACAACTGACCACCAGAGTCAAAATGGTCTAGATCTTCAACAATTTGAAGTGCTATTTGGCCTAGGATACGACTTATGCGCCCCAAACGTTCGTTTATGCGGTAACGGCTAGAATAGATTAGTATATGACCTATAGTAGCAATGAACCATAGTCTTACTGCATAAAATAGTCTTTCTGGTGAGGGGTTAGCTGAGGAGAAGGAAAAGGACAAGCCTCATTCACTCACTGCATAGCATTTTCCGAAGTTCATCTTTTGGCGGAGGAAGTCGTTCAGCATCTCGCACTTTGACTTGTCGCCCTCAAAGCTAAAACATATTAGACAGTAGGCAGTTGAACTGGTAGAGAACTCTTACAGCTCCAGCATAGGTTGCTTGTCAAAAAAGGTAATGTTTCCCTGTTCACATTGAGTAATCGGCAGAGATCCAGCCGAGCCAATTCTACATCGAAGGCTCTGAAAATGGGCCAGAGTTTCACCCAGCATCATAGCCCAGATAGTAGCTATAAATTGTCAGATACCGTAGAATAAAACAGATGATAGCTTGCTAACCTCTCTCTCCAATCGTCGTGACGTAGGCCGATGTATCCAAGTCAAACCCATACATGAGACATCGTGCTGACCTGTGATACATGGCAAAGTTTCGAAGACGGTAGAGAAGCATCGAGAGTTTTGCGTTCAATATATCCAGGGCAAGCTTCATGAGAAGCTGCTCCGTGTTTTCAAGAATGTACTCGTGGGTGACGCCAATGTTGAGCCAGTGCTTAGTTAGAGGGGCATCCAGATCAGTAACGAGGTGAAATTGCTAAGTCGAAAATTAGTTACTGTCCACGGTTAAACATCTTCTATTCATTGTTCTTACAGCTCGGAGATCCTAAAAGTACAGTTAGAAAAACGGTTCAACTTAAAAATGAAGGGGTGACACATACCAATATGTGATCGTAGGTCAGTGGACGCATTTGCATACCGTTGACCTGGTATGTCGAGACATTGCAACGGCGCCTCAATTGTTCAAGACCTTCAGCATCGATTCTCTTGTCCATGAACGCCGGGGGATTGGAGCCAGGGATAGGGGCGGAGTAGATGATGCCAAGCTGCTTCTGGCTTTCAGCGAGCCAAAACCATAGTTTCCGCCAGATAGTATACCGAGATTCTCGGCTGAACAGACGTTCCATCTCGCAGGGGTTGATGCGTGCCCTGTTGGCAGCAGCGGACGAGGACTCTGGGTTAGACATCTTTACCTGTAATATGGTTGAAAGGGTGAGAGAAACTGGAGATGAGACATGGCCAGAAAGATTTCCCAAGCAATAGGAAAAAAGCAGAGGCTTTAAATGGGACGCGCGGTAGTCAGTATGAATAGAGTTTTTCTAGGGAGTATGATGGTGAGAATAAGGGTAGGGCTCGGGTATCATAACTTTATGTTGGTGTTGACTGGATATCGTGAATTTGGGAAAGCTAGATCATGACCGAAACCAATGAACGAACGAAAGGTTCACGTTCACTTTGCACAGTTTGATTCAGAATATTTTAACTTGTCAGTCTCGAAAACTGACGATGACATTGTAAACCTAAGTCTTACGTATCCACCTTTCAAGAACAGCATATATCTCATCACTATTCTTCTCCATGAAAAGCATATGCCCATTCCCATGAATACCAATAGTCCCCAACTCAATATGGTCCGTCTTCAAGCATCCGGCCTGTCGATAATACGCGGCTGTACAGTGCTCATATGGCATATGATACGATGCCTCACCAGTGACAATAAGGATAGGGATATTCATCAAGTTAACCAACTTGCGGGGCGTAGGTTCGTCAGCCTGGAGTATACACTCCGTAGACAAATTATCCTTCTGAGCATGAACCTTTTGAACAAGTTCCTTCTTCGGGTCTGTCACAGGAGGATCATACGTGATAGGAACATCCCACAGACCCCATGGCCGAGGAAACTCTCCACCGAATTTGAAAATCTCATCTTTGAACGGCGGCCCAGCAGCTTCCAGCAGAACAATACTCTTCGTCAGCTCCGGTCTTAAGTCAGCGATCAAAGTAGGCATAAAGCTTCCCTGACTATGCCCCAAAAGAACCGCCGGCTTCCCGATCTTATCCAGTAAGGCTGCACCAGCTGCTTGAACTGAAGTCTGTTGATAGGTTGTGTTATCAACAAACTCCACATTCGAGCTGTAAAACGCGTCAAACACTGGATCACCCCGCACCCCAGAACCAGGCCATTGGGTATGGTTGACAGCCTGGGGCCAGAGCATGTGCGTCTTCGAATCAGTAAACGCAACCTCGACAGCCTCGGCCGAAAGAGTGCTGAGCTTAGCAGCGCCTTGTCCAGGCATCCAAGCAGATCTCCCCCGAAAGGTCTGATCGACAATGTACACCTCATAACCCTGCTCGATGAACCTCGAGGCCCAACCAACTCCGCCGTCGGGCTTGTTGAGGAAATTCTAAACGTGGCGAGAAGTTGTCAGTACACGCACGGCTTCCGAAATTCCACGGAGATCGACTTACAGTCCCTGTCTGCGCCATACCGTGGATCATAACGATAGGCGTGTCTTTCCAAGCTCCCTTGACGGGGGCGAGTTTCTCAACATACATCTGGTCCCGAAAAACATGGCCGCCGTCACCGTCATCGTCGTACCGCCCACCGACGTAGAAGAACGACCGTGAAGCTGGTATTTCAGAGCGCACGACTTCGGAGTATTTTCCGATCGTCGCTGCGACAATAGCAGCGAGGATAGGAAACTGCATGGCTAAAACAGGTAATCAGATTATGTCGTGGTTGTGGCAAGGGAGGAAATGTCACTGCTGACGGCGTCGGGATCGGCACGCGTCTCCGCATCATGCGTGTTACGTGATAAGACAAGGCTGAGCGAGCCGCAGCAGAACGGGAAAAAAAACTTTACGATCTCAGCGACAGAAGATTCCAGCGATTACAGTGGTCGGACGGCATTTGGAGGTTTGCACAAAAAGCCTCTGATGTCAGCAAACACCGCCCGACGAGCACGTAATGCTATTCTCTTCAATCAGGGCCACCTCAAATGTCTCTGTAAGATCTTTATTTCCCATCTCACCCCGAAGCCCCGTTGCAACACCATTGAGCTGACCTCGCAAGTACGCCATCTTCTCAATTGAGGCCCATTATCTGTCGCTGGGACCTGATTACAAAGTCCCCTTACCTTGTTTTTATCCTTGGGCGGTTGCACAGCTTACATGGCGTAATCAAGCACGTCAAACGAGTTACCGCTGATTGCTTCCCTTGCGCCGTATCTAAGTTGTGAAACCGCTTTTCAGGTATGGCTTTTTTTCCACGATAAAAATGGGCTTGGGCTTGGAGCAACGTGACATCATTCCACCAGAAGATTCCGGCAAAACAGTCCCTGAATCAGGGACTCGTCGCTTTGCTCGTATTTACTGTCAAACCAAGATCTTGTAACCGTAACCAAGAAATTCTCCGCTGATCCACAAGCTCCTCTTGTCCTTCAGCAAAGAAAAATCTATCATGTCTCATATAAGTCTTATGCAGCTGGTTACTGTTCCGATTGGTGGTAGACGGGTAGGTATCTAGGCGGCCGAGGTCCGGAGTAAGATGGAGTCTTAAAGATGTCCGGACTCCGTTGCCATCGGCCGGTATCTTTGTCATTGGAAGTCCTGCATACGCAGGTAGCCTTTCCCGTTGAAGTCATATCTGATATGGCTGACGGCCGGGACTGAAGTAACTTCCGGTTGATCTCGACTGAATCCAAACGTCATACTAGTGACATGCTACTATTCCATTCGAACTTGAAACGGCAGTCCTCGGAGAATAAGTCCTGGAGGATCGAGATGCATGATGATTTAGGACTTGTGAAAGTATACACAGTAGGGAAGGATTCTAAAGAGCTTTCCAACAATATGGCTGGTAAGCGTAGATATTATAATGATCATAAATCAGCTGTAAGAGGCAAAAGGGTTGTCAGCCAGCCGCTCACCGTCCTACCACGCCTACATGATGGGCTTATACTAGACCACAGATGGCGTCTGTTTCCCAACCCTCCCACTCACGCGGCTCCCAAATACCCCTTCGCAAAAAAGGCAAAGCAACCACAGTGCTTCATATATGTATCAAACAACAGCTCAAACCACAAACCATAAGCCAAGGACCTCACAAATCTCTAACAGAATCATGTCCGAGACTCGTTCCGCAAAGCCCGTCCGGCTGCGCCTCGCTTGCGACGCTTGTACGACAGCCAAGGTCCGCTGCAGCAGGACTCACCCCTGCGAGCGCTGCGAGGACAGCGGACAGGCCAAAGAGTGCTGCTACAGTGCCTCGCGACGACATGGCAAGCGGGCGCGGCAGAGGAAGATTGCGCAGGATAGTAGTCTGACGACGCAGTTTACGAATGCGTGGGAGGACTACAGTACATACTCGGCTGGCGATCTCGAGATGCTGGATAGTTGGGCGTCACGCAGTGCCGACGTCACTGTCGACTTTGATGATGGGAACGGTATATCTTGGGTTGATCCGTGGAAGTCATTAGGGTTTATTTCGGATACTACTGCCTCTCAGTCGAGTGGTATGGTATCACCCGATTTGAGTTTATCGACTGAGCCGATACTGTCGATCAAGGCACCGGAGCCAACAGCTATGCAAGGTACAAAGCACTCTCACGACTGCGAGGCCCTTGCTCTCAAGGTGTTGAGATCGCTGCACTGCAACACCAACGCAGACCAAAGCATCTGCAAATCCTCCCCCATGCTCCAAAAACAAACCTGTTCAACACCGTCCATCGACACAGTCCTATCCGTCAACAAAGCCGCCCTGACAAACCTCATCCCCCTCCTCAAATGCCACTGCGCACGAAGCCCCCATGTCGCAATGCTGCACAGTGCAATCTTATCAAAGGTTATTTTCTGGTACAGAGTCGCAGTCACAGCACGGTATCACACTGACGGAGTCGAGCTACGACCTATGAAGATCCAACTCGGAATGCTGGATCTCGATGACGAGGATCAAGCTACACTGCAAAGGACTGTGGTCTTGAGGGAGCTTAGGAAGGCGGAGAAGGTTATGGAAACTTTTGATTCTTTGGCTGGAGGGGATGATGGCGGGTTGAGTTGGCATGTTGTTGCTGTGAGGAATATGAGGGAGGAGTTGCAAGGCATTATCCAGAAGATCAAGAAGGGTCAAGGTGAGATATTATGAGCATATTCTTTCTCTCAATCTTGTAAACTGTATATAAAGAGCTCAATTGTTTGATTTACGTCATTCCTTTGGGTTTCCAAGAAGGCCATTTGCTATGTAGCGCAGCAGCTTGCTCGCTGCACTGTAACTATCATTTAGAATCACCTCAACATCAACGTAACTGATCCTGTCCTCATTCAAAGTCAGTGTATTGATGTTTTCAGTGAAGTTATGTTGAGTAAGCCCTTAAGCCTCATCGTCGTCATCAGGTGCAACGCGAAGCATATCAGTGCCGGCCCTTTACCAGCCCGAATGCCGAGCTGTGTGTGGCGCCACAACGTCTATGGTATATCCGCTGATGTAATACTTCGCACTATTGCAGTTTTAAGGAATTACATCTAATCTAACCGCCTGTGCCTTTGCCTTGGTCACTTGATATTCCATGTGATTCTGTATCATGTGACGCAGTATGGCACAATATACTCTCGTCTAATGCCCTTTCGTGCTTATAGAGCTATATCAAACTCCAGTACAGTGTCTATCTTCTCTGGTATTAGATTGGCTGGCAGTTGCGGATGCATGCGTGCCTGGAATTCGGAAGCCGAAGCATACGTGACGGAATGCCGATCATGTCTCACGTTTCAGCAGAATAACAGCATGGATATCGTGAGACTTGTCAAGATGATGGTGCATAAATATTGGAGCAGATATCCGGTCCAGACCTTGATTCCTCCCGCTTTGCATAGCGCCAGGTGCCAGGGTTGCTCGATTGGGACAGCATCTGACGTGAGGGTCTGTTGTTTCCTCAGCGTTGTCCGAGTGAGGAAACATGCTGCGGCAGATGCGCCAGTGTTGATCCCAAGACTGTTATGTACCTGATAAGGCTAGGCTCTGTGATGCACACCCATCATAATTATCAAGCTAACTCACGGATTGTGTAGCGTCCTATTTAAAGAGCCCTTGCACATGTGCCGAATCTAACGGTTCCAAACTACATTATCCTTCTTTCCCTGAGCCTCTTTGTTTCCCCCCTTATCCCCGGGCTCATGTAGAAAACGAGGGCATTTGATCCCTGTTTCGGCCTCGCTTTTCAACTCAGTCGCGAGAAATGTTGGTCGTCCCGCATAGAGCGGGGCTCTCATCAGGCACGCATCGAGTTACACAGACACGAAATCGGCAAGGAACAGTCCCGGACTCCGAGACCTTTTCTCCTCTAATTCACTGAATATTCTGTCATTATGAGGGGTCATTCTGAGTGGTTGGTCGATCAAACAGTGCCATGGCTGGAGGCGGGGACTAACACCACGACAATAGGCCTTAGCTCAAGCCATGTAAGCCATGTTTGCTTGAGCCATACCACCCAAGACATAAAAGGTATATCTACGTTGCTCAGCGAACAACTCTTCTCCTCTTCACATATTCCCCTCCATCAACACCCTCATATTGCACCTCACTCTCTCAAGCACAAACATCATAATGGCTTCACTCGGAAAATACGTCTCCAAGCTCGCAGGATCTCGCGTCCTCGTCATTGGCGGTTCATCGGGAATCGGCTTCGGCGTCGCAGAAGCAGCGATTCAAAACGGCGCCTCTTCTGTGTTTATCTCGTCGTCTTCCCAGACAAAGATCTCCAGCGCCATTGAGCGCCTCAAGGAGAACAACCAATCTGCCAAGGCTCAGCTTCACGGTTTCCCCTGCAACTTGGGTTCGGCTGACACACTCACGTCCGAGGTTGAGAACCTCTTCAACGAGGTCGCCAAGTCTGGCAAGCTAGACCACGTTGTCTTCACGGCTGGTGACAAGCTCGCTGTGGGAAAACTTGAAGAGTTTACTCTTGATGCGATTCGTCAAGCTGGTACCGTGCGCTTCTTCGCACCACTTGTTGTCGCGCAGCAACTCCGCAAGCACTTGAACGAAACCGGTTCTTCATCATTCACCGTCGCTACTGGTGGTGCAACAGAGCATGTCTCCAAGGATTGGTCCATCATGTACTCGTACCTATCTGGCCTTCGTGGCATGATCCGTGGATTGGCTGTCGATCTTGCACCGATTCGCGTCAATGCCGTTGCGCAGGGCCCAACAGATACTGAGATTTGGAGCTACGTCAAGGAGATGGGGTACTGGGATAACGTGACTGGACACTTGAAGGGAAGAATGACGACCGGGGAGATTGGAAAGGTTGAGGATGTCGTGGAGGCGTATCTGTACCTGATGAAGAACAAGAATACTTCTGGTAGTGTTGTTGAGACTACAGGAGGAACATTGCTGTCTTAGAGCTCAGGTGGGGTTGTAGGGTAATTGGCATCAAAACATGATGAACAAGACAGTAGAACACACTATTGTAATACATTTGACCCGTAGAAATGATTAAAAAAATATTTCTATCGTCTTCTAGATCTTAATTATGGAACAAATCCTTCATTATGAACTCCCTCAGGTATCTGTAGCTCCCAAAAACAACAACGGCGGCACTAAGAAGATGAGATAAGACGAGAGACAGTATCCGTACACTCAGAACGTACCAAGGATCCAGGCATTTGCCCATAACGGGAATTAAAGCATAAGCAGCCTCACCCAGAATAAGCTCGTAAATGCTGTGAGACGTTCCACGTCAAACTCATTGGCTGCATCATTCTCGCGTCTCGGCATTAAATCCGCTTCTCAGGCACTGTGAAGCTACGCCTCTTTCGGCCTTTCGCTGTTGACATTCGCTGTTCGGATTTTAGCCCCTCAGCCTCCGACCGTGTAAGTCGTGGAACACACTCGCGATGCAATGTGATGAAATGAATACGGCTTCACTGATGCTGGACTGAGAAATATGGATGGTGAATTGTTTCATCGCAATGTTTTCCCATTTGCGCAATCGCACCTCCGTCAATCGCCTCCAGGTACTCTCATCACAACTCAGAGCTGCCAGCACCATGAAGGAGGCGATCGTATCGCGTGGACCCAAAGTCAATATCATTGACAGCCCGATTCCAAAAGCGGGACCTGGGCAAGTTGTTGTCAAGATTGCATACGCCGGCAGCAACCCTAAGGATTGGTGAGCACCCTGACTGACTCATTTATCCAGGGCTGACATTGCGGGAGGAAACGGCCTGAGTATTGGGGAAGCAAGGCCTCCATCAACCAGGGAGATGACCACGCTGGAGTAGTTCATGAGGTTGGCGAGGGAGTATCTGACTTCAAAATCGGTGATCGCGTCGCGGCTATGCACGAGGGAAAGCAGCCTGGTGGGAGTTACGCTGAGTATGGTGTAAGCTGGACGTACACCACCATTCATCTACCTGAACAGACCAATTTTCGAGGTAAGCAAGCGGTGTTATGTGTTTATACATGTGATATTGGCTGACCTTGTCATCGCATCGCAGAGGGCGCGGCCATACCCTTCGCTGCATTCACTGCGGCTTGTGCCCTCTACGCAAAGCTCAATCTTCCACACCCGACGCATCCAATTTCCGACTCACAAAAGATTCCCCTTGTGATCTGGGGCGCCTCTTCAGCCGTTGGATCGTACGCAGTACAGCTAGCCAAGAAGTCCAACATCCATCCTCTCATCTGCATCGCCGGCCGTGCGCAAGAGCACGTCGAGAGAATGATTGACAGATCCAAGGGCGACACAGTCATTGACTACAGAAAAGGGCGCGCGGCAGTTGTTAAAGAGATCAAGGACAGCCTCAGAGGCGAAAAGCTAGAGTACTCCTTTGACGCAGTCTCTGAGATGGGTTCCTACCAGACCATCTGCGATGTTCTTGACCATCAGACGGGAAAGATCACCCTCATTATCCCTGCGCAGAGCTATTCCGATATCCCAAAGACCATTGAGAAATCGGTTACTACGGTTGCTAGCGTACATGAAGATCTGAAGGAATTCGCCCGGGAGCTGTCGATATGCTTCAGTAGAGGGCTTGAGGACGGATGGTTCAAGGCGCACCCGCAAGAGGTTGTGCCTGGGGGCTTGGAGGGGATTGAGAAAGGCTTGATGGACTTGAAGAATGGAAAGGCTAGTGCGGTGAAGTATGTCTACGAGATCGCGGACACGCCAGGAATAGAGTCTCTGTGAGAAGTACCTTTGAACAAGATGTAGATAGGGTAGTCATGCAGAAAAGAAGAGGACCTTTGAACATAATACGGGAGTTTTCACAACATTTCTCCAGTAAAGTGTCCCTCAAACAACTTACCTGATTCTCGCATGTCAGGAACGGACGTTGTCAGAGATTTTGCTTCTGACTTCGTCAGCGGCGTGCAAGTCTGCAAGAGACCAGTCTAGCAACCCGATTCCTGGAACTCGGCAGCTGTGAAGAAAGAGGCGCAGATAAGATACCGTTACGGCACGGGTCGACCCATGGCGTCGACAACAACGAAGTCCCCGCGCCATGGCCGTTGCACAGACACAAAGATGTAGCCAAATTGGGATTCGGACCCCGAAACAAAGAACAACATCTCCCCGTATGATCGACGTCACATTATTCAGCTACATATCTGTGAGATATGATGCCCTGAAGATATTAGGCACAGCCATGGTGTCATTGATCCGGAGTGTCAACTGGTCTACACGGGAGAGCTAAGTCGGACCAACTTTGACATCCGTAGGCCGGTCAATTGCCAAGAGTCTCAATTGAAACTGTACGGGGATGTCTCCGGGATTCATTTCGGGGACTGAATTTGTACACACACGGCTGAAGACTGTGGCGTTCTTGACAATAGGATGCCAAGAACACCAAACATCGCCGGTCTCCTTGGCTTCAAATAGAGGACTCGTCACATAATCTCACAAGAATGTCAGCTTATCTCAGTCTTACTCTGTAGTATCTTTGTCAACTCAATTCAATTGGGAACTATGGCAAGCACGCAGACAAACGGCGCTCACCCCATCATGGCCGACGCGCCCAAGGAAAAGCCCAATGGCACTCTCAACGGTGATCATCAGGAGTACCCAACCTTTGCTCAAGAAAGGCTCGATGACTCCATCAAGCGAGGCATCGACCTCCAAGTTTTTCGATACCCCTCCACCGGCATCAACGTCCTCATCGCAGGCGCCGGTCTAGGGGGAATGACCTGTGCCCTTGAATGCTGGCGCAAAGGACACAACGTTCGCATCATCGACCGCAGTCCCAGTCCAATCTGGACCGGCGATAATGTTCAAATCCAGCCAAGCGCAATACTTCTTCTGCGCCACTGGCCTGACATGGGCTACGAGATTGAGGAGAACCAGTACGACGTCGAAATGTCTTACTATAGACAGACCGGTGAGCGCATCTGGGGTCCTGCACCGCCCATGTTCAATGATCCAGAGAATTTACCCGGTCGTCGTGGATTTCCCTCCGTCAATGCCCATTCACGTATTAAGCTGTACCGCGCGTTCTTGAAACAGGCGGAGCGCGTGGGCATTCACGTTGAATGGGGATGCAAGGTTGTTGAGTACTGGGAGGATGTTGAGGGCTGTGCTGGGGGTGTTGTTCTTGAGAATGGGGAGAAGAGAACAGCGGATATCGTTGTTGCTGCTGATGGGCTGAGGACCAAGAGCAACACTGTCGTTCCTGGTATGCCTGATCAGTTGGCGACGAGTGGAAAAGCGATTTATCGTGCGGGCTATCCTGTTGAGCATGCTCTGAAGGACCCCAAGGTTAGGGAGATGTGGAACTTCAAGCCTGGCGATAAGCCAATTTGGCAGTTCTGGCTTGGGTGAGTTGCTTGAAACGATGAGAGAGGCTAAACTGACGATTGCAGAAATGGTTCTCACAACATGATGTGTTTGACACACGATCTCGCTTTCTGGAGCTTCATCCACTCTGTAAGTCACCTCTCCCATCTCCCCGATAAACCACTAACACATGAACTAGCACGCTGAGTCTGCCAGCGAGTCCTGGATCCCAGACATCGACCCAGCAGAAGTAATCACCGAGATGGAAAAGAACGACGCCGTCCACCCGGCAATCGCCGCCTTCATCCGCACCGCCCCCAAAGGCTCCGTCGTGAACTGGCAGCTCAAATTCCGCGACCCCCACGAGCAATGGACATCCCCCGGCGGCCGTGTCGTCCAGCTCGGTGACGCAGCGCATGCATTCCTGCCCACATCCGGCAACGGCGCGACGCAAGCCATAGAAGACGGCGTGACCCTCGCGACATGCCTCCAACTCGCCGGAAGGTCCCAAGCCGCCAATGCAACCAAGGTGTACAACAAGCTGCGCTTTCAGCGCGTTAGCTGTGGACAGAAGATGGGGTTCGTCAACCAGCAGCTCAAGCAGAATACGGATTGGGATGCCATCATGAAGAATCCGGCGCTGATCAGATCGCGATATCCGAAGTGGGTGTGGTCGCATGATCCGGAGGCGTATGCGTACGAGAAGTTTGCTGAGGCGCTGACGCATGTTGTCAGTGGGGGACGGGTTCCGTTGGTCAACACGAATTTTCCAAAGGGGCATAAGTATAGGCATTGGACTATGAAGGAGGTGCAGGAGCAGATCAAGGCGGGACAGAAGTTGGAGGATCTTCAGGATGGGGATTGGTCTTAGATGCGTATGTGTGCAGTAGATGGGATGAAGATTGTCAATTGAGTGTTCTTAAGCACTGCGAATAAAGGCTAAGATATCGGTGAAGCTTAATCGTGACTTGAATATCGCATGGTGACTGACGAGTGACCCGATGCTAAGGCCATCTTCTACGTCGACGACTTCATCGATCCCAGGATCGGTACCAATACTTCGTACGATCTTGATGCCGCCCCAAAGTTACCATAGTGATATGTAAAATTTAGGCCTAATATGATCATGAGTTATACGACCTTTGCGAAATCACCTGGATTGGCATAAAATTGGAGAGACAGTATGAGTGAAACAGCATGTCGAACTCTCAAGTTTGGGACAGATCTTCACGATCGACTTGCCGCGAACTAATCTCTGGAATATTGTAGACCTATCACATCAACCAGGGAAGAAAAAGTATACGAATAATGATCTAATTGTGATCTTATCTATAGGCCGTCTAAAACCACGCTGCCTACTCCGGAGACTCATCAAGCGTAGCCTCAATCACCGACAGCTCGCTCCCAGGAGGTCTCTCAATCGCCTGTATCTTCAGTCTCGGATCAGCCTTGGTAAGCAGAGCACTCCACTCCTCGACCTCCCGCTCCTGTGCATTGAAGCACTGAATCATGGTGAGATCCTTCTGCCTAAGCGCTGCTTCAAAGGTCACAGACCCAGAGCCTGGCTTGGGCAGGACCATGTCCATGATTAGCAGGCGACTGGACGGAATCATGGCTGCGACGATGCCTTGGAGGATCTTGATGGCATCAGCGTCGGGCCAGTCGTGGAGGATGGTGCGCAGAAGGTACACGTCAGCGCCCTTGACAGGCTGGGGAGTGAAGAAGTCGTATGCCTTGATCTCAATACGAGACTTGATGTCTGATGACAAGTCAGACAGGCGAGCCTTGGCGTTCTTGATGGGCTCTGGCAAGTCTTCGATGACGAGATTGAGCAACGGGAATGCCGTCGTCAACATAATGGACGTTGAACCACTACTCCCACCAATCTGTACACCATTAGTAAGAAGTCGAGGGAGCATTGAGATGGGAACTTACGTCGACGACTTGAGCTTGTCCCAAAGACTTCCAGTCAAAGGCGTTCAGAAGATGCTCAACATTAGACCCAGTGTGCGACACAGCACGACTCTTCATGTAAGCCTGAAAGCCCTCATTGAGATCAGGTCGCGTCTTCAAGTGCTCAAAGAAAGACAGCTCAGTGTTGTGCACAATATTATAAGCCGTCTCATTAGTCGCAGACGTCTCGCCCCATTTCTCCGTGGCTTGGATCAAGCCCGCCATGAGAGGAACAGTCTGATTGAAGATGTGAAGAAGCTGCGTCTTCATGTGAACATTCGTAACAAACTGTGCAGAAAGTGCACTGTGAGAAAGCTTGCCGTCTTTGGTCTCGCAGAGTAAGCCTGAAGTCATCGCCATGCGCGCCACAGACTGCAGCTTTGACAGCGGGACTCTAGCCTCGGCGGCGACATCAGAATAGGCGATGGAGTCCGGAGGCTGGGGAATCTTGGAGAAGATGTCGAAGTGGCATAGCCAGGCGATGCAGTGATACTGCTGTTGCTGGGCGACAAGCTCAGTGAGGAAGCTGTGAGGATCATGCACGAGGTGTTTGACCTGCGTGGCATGTTCGATGACAGCGTCTCTATCCGTCTTGTCCATCTTGCGGTGAAGGCTGACTGTCAGCGTAAGCATATAATATTCAATGAGATAAGATCAAGCTTTAAGAGAGATGACGAGATCAATGCGGCGTCCGAAGTCCTTAGTCGCCGTGAAGTTCCCGAGCTGAGCCGACGTGATTCCCGAAACTCGGACGCCGTTTTAGAACCTTTGATACAGGAACGTGGCTGATATCATGTACAACAGTAGCGGTAATATTTCTGTTTTGGGTCAAACATGCATTATCTGGGTATGGTGAGGCTCAGTGTCGGGAATGAAACCTCATTGTTGACGTCGGCAAAGGGGGCGGTGATGACGGCATTCAGAACATTGAGAATCTGATATGCCGGACTCCGAGTAAGACGACGAGGATCTCTGAGAGAATATGACGGCGAGATAAGGTCGAAAGAAGGAATGAGAGTGATGTGAAGGTAGATAAAAGAGGCATCGTCTCATCAAGAGCCAAGATAGAAGTAACCATAGACAAAAGATCATAGACTTCAACCACAACATCTACAAGATTCAACACCTTTGTCATGGCATCCCACATGAAGCTGTATCTCTTCGGAGACCAAACCTTTGAGGTCCAACCTCACTTACAGCACCTCCTCCAGAAGCGCGACAACCTCTTTCTTCACGAGTTTCTGAATCAGAGCTACAATGCCCTTCGCGCCGAGCTCTTCAAGATCCCGTATAGTATCAGAAAGGATCTTCCGCGGTTTACGTGCCAGGAGGATCTTCTTCGTTGGGACCAGAGTGGACCGCGATGCGTGGCTCTTGATATGGCGATGACGACTTTGTATCAGCTTGGTGCATTCATTAGGTGAGTTATCCACTGTTTAATTGTGCGTGGGAGAGTGCTAACGGTGAATAGTCAAGCGGGTATCTCTTCGTATGATGCGCAGAATACGAGGGTCGTTGGTCTCTGTACCGGTGCATTTGCAGCTGCGGCTGTCAGTTGCAGTAGCTTCACAGCAGACCTGATCCCCATGGCTGTTTCATCCGTTGTCGCAGCTTTCCGAACAGGTCTTCTTGTTACTGATACAGCTCGACGAGTCGACCCCAGCCAAGAGTTGAACAGGAGCTGGGCCCTTCTTGTCCCTGGCCAACAGGCAGCAAAGGCCTTCCAGGAATTCTGGGATGCCAACGTAAGTGACGGCGTACACTGGGATAACAACTGGATACTGACATGTCCTTTTAGGATGGAGGCGTCTTGACTAGTATGCCTTATATCAGTGCGTATGCACCAAATGGTATCACTGTTAGCGGCCCGCCTCAGCGTCTTAGCGATCTTACGCATTGGCTTGCTTCCAAGAGCATCACATCCAAACCCATTCCCATCTATGGCGCTTACCATGCACCACATCTGTATTCTCAGAAAGACGCTCAACGGATTGTTGATGGCCTGATGCTCAACAAGGCAGTGTCGCCGTCTGAACAGATCCCTCTTCTCTCCAGCACAGGCTCCAAGCCTGAAGAGCGAAGCTTCGCCACACTCTTGGAAGATGCCATCGCCCAGGCTCTGCTTCATCCTCTCCGCTGGAGCTCCATCTTTGATGATGTCCAAACGGCCCTTGAGACAACTGCATCTCAGCAGTTTAGTGTTCAGTCGATTGGTTCGACTGCGGAGCATTTGATCTACACTGCTCTCAAGAAGACGTCTCTTCGTTACCTCGTTCCAGAGACAACCGTGCCCAGCCAACCAACCAGTGTCCCAAGCGTTCCTGACGCCGGCACAAACAAGCCAAAGCTTGCTATCGTCGCCATGTCCGGCCGCTTCCCTGGTGCAAAGGACAACGAGGCCTACTGGGATCTTCTCTACAAAGGCCTCGACGTCCACAAGCCCGTTCCAAGTCTTCGCTGGGATCAGCAAACACACGTCGACCCTACCGGCACAGGAAAGAACACGAGCGCTACACCGTTTGGTTGCTGGCTAGATGACCCCTCCGAGTTCGATGCTCGGTTCTTTAACATCTCGCCCCGTGAAGCTCCTCAGATTGATCCTGCGCAGCGATTGGCTCTAATGACAGCTTACGAGGCAATTGAACAAGCTGGTATTGTCCCTGATGCTACACCCTCTACGCGACCCGACCGCGTTGGTATCTTTTATGGTGTCACCAGCAACGACTGGATGGAAACGAACAGTGCCCAGAACATCGACACGTACTACATCCCCGGCGGAAACAGAGCTTTCATCCCCGGCCGTATCAACTATTTCTTCAAGTTCAGCGGCCCTAGCTACGCCGTCGACACAGCGTGTTCATCATCTCTAGCCGGTATCCATCTCGCCTGCAACGCTCTCTGGCAAGGCGACGTCGACACTGCCATCGCTGGCGGTACAAATGTCTTGACCAACCCTGACTACCATGCTGGTCTTGACAGGGGACACTTTCTGTCACGTACAGGGAACTGCAAGACCTTTGACGATGGCGCTGATGGGTATTGTCGAGGTGAAGGTGTCGCGACTATTATTCTCAAAAGACTTGATGATGCGATCGCTGAGAATGATCCGATCTTGGGTCTTGTTCTCGGTGCGTATACGAACCATTCTGCTGAGTCGGAGTCGATTACGCGTCCGCATGTTGGTGCGCAGCGGGTTATCTTTAACAAGATCTTGAACGAGGCTGCCGTCGATCCCTATAGTGTCGGCTATGTTGAGATGCATGGAACGTAAGTTAAGTCCCCATATCCCCTTACTTTACGTACTGATCGGTTGCATAGCGGTACACAAGCTGGCGATGCCACCGAAATGTCCAGTGTCCTCGAGACTTTCGCACCTCCTCTAGCAGACGGCAAAACCACTCGTTCAGATTCTCAGAAGCTCTATATCGGCTCAGCGAAAGCAAATATCGGCCACGGCGAAGCTGCCTCTGGTGTCTGTAGTGTCATCAAGGTTCTTCAGATGCTAAAGAAGGACACCATCGTTCCACACTGCGGCATCAAGAACAAGATTAACCACCGCTTCCCCACTGATCTTGAGCAACGAAATGTCTGCATTGCTTTGGAGCCGACGCAATGGAAGAAAGGCACAGAGACTAACCCGAGACGTGTCTTTGTAAACAACTTCAGTGCTGCGGGAGGTAACTCCGCGCTATTGATACAGGACGCACCACCAAGAAAGCAACTCATTGCCAGCAATGACTCTCGCGTTCAATTCCCCATCGCCATCACTGCAAAGAGTGGTGTCTCTCTACAAGGAAACATGCGCTCAATGCTCAAGTTCCTCAGCACAAACTCACACATCTCCCTCGCCGAGCTCTCCTACACCACCACAGCCCGTCGCATCCACCACCAGCATCGTGTTCTTGTCTCTGGCGCAACCCCCGAGGAGATCTGCACAAAGATTGAAACATCTCTTCAGAACAACACTGGAGTTACGCGACCCAAGGCTGCACCAAAGGTGGTCTTCACTTTCACGGGCCAGGGAGCTCAGTACCCAGGAATGGGAAAACAGCTCTTTGAGGAGAATGAGTTCGTGCGCAATGAGCTTCTTTCACTCGATCAGATTGCCCAGAACTTGGGATTTCCTTCGATGCTTCCGTTCATTCAATCTGACGAGCCTGATGTTAGCAAGTTTGCGCCTTCGCTTGTTCAGCTTGCGAGTGTTTGTCTTCAGATCACGCTGAGCAAACTCTGGGCTTCTTGGGGAATTACTCCGACTGCTGTTGTGGGGCACAGCCTTGGAGAGTATGCTGCCCTCAACGTCGCTGGAGTTCTGTCCGACACTGACACGCTCTTCCTTGTTGGTGGCCGAGCGCAGTTGCTTGAGCAGAAGTGTACTCGTGGTACCCACGCCATGCTTGTGGTGAAGGGATCCCAGGAGGAGATTGCGGAAGCTCTGAAGGGACAAGAGTATGAGACGGCTTGTATCAATTCTCCCATTGAGACAGTCCTTGCTGGTCCGAATGAGCAGATTGCCAAGGTCAAGGAGCAGCTCACGGCGGCTGGCTTCAAGACCACTCTTCTCAAGGTCCCCTACGCTTTCCACTCATCTCAGTTGGAGCCAGTGGTGTCCGACATCGAGAAGCTCGCCAGTAAGGTAGCCTTTTCTGAGCCTAGAATCCCTGTTCTGTGCCCCTTGGAAGGTACTGTCATCGAGAATGAGAACCCTTTCGATGCTTCGTATCTCGCCCGACACTCTCGACAGCCTGTCAATATGCTCACCGCATTGACCACTGCTTACCGCGACGGCTATCTAAATGACCGCTCAATGGTGCTTGAAGTTGGTCCTCACCCAGCCGTCTCCGGTATGGTCAAGCCCACCCTCGGGCAACAGGTCACATGTGTCGCTTCACTCCAGCGGAGCCGAGCACCATGGGACATGCTCTCTGCGGCGCTCAAGAGTCTCTACGACGCTGGAGCCAGCATCAATTGGGCCGATTACCAGAGCAACTTCCCCGGCGCACACAAAGTTGTTGAACTCCCGGCTTATAGCTGGGATCTCAAGGAGTACTGGATCCAGTACGTTAATGACTGGTCGCTACGGAAGGGCGATCCTCCCCTGGTCATCAACAATGTGTCTAAGCTTGAGAGCACTACCATCCATAGTGTTGTGGAGGAGAGTGGCGATTCCAAGAGAACTCACATCGTTGTCGAGGCTGACATTGCCCGCAAGGATTTGAGCCCGTTGGTCCAGGGTCACGAGGTGGACGGGATCCCCCTCTGCACTCCATCTGTTTATGCCGATATTGCGTTGACTCTGGGAAAGTATCTTCTTGAGAGGTATCAGCCACAACAGAAGGATGATATGGTTGTTGTCTCGGACATGACCGTGTCCAAGGCCCTGATCCTCCGTGGTGATGGAGCTCGCCAGCCCATCCAGGCCCATGCTGAGGCAGACTGGTCATCTCAATCAGCCTCAATCAAGTTCATGTCTTTCGATGTAAGTCTCCACTATCAGGTATCAACGTCTTCGTTAGAGTCATACTGACATCTCGCCAGAACAAGGGCAATCTACAAGAGCACTCCGCTTGTGTCGTCCGCTTCAAAGACCGAAGCCATCAAGAAGCCCTCCAGAGCGAAGCCCGCACCACCAAGCAGAAGATGCAGAATCTCCGCAACCAAATCACCACCGGCGAGAGCGCACGCTTCAATCGACCCATGGCCTACCGCATGATCCGCCCCCTCGCCCGCTTCCACGATGACTACCGCGCAATCGACGAAGTAGTCCTCAACAGCGAAACGCTTGAAGCTTCCAGTAAGATCAGTTTCGGCACCGTCAAGCGCGACGGCGACTTCCACACTCACCCGGCCGTCATTGACGCTCTTACTCAGTCTTGTGGTTTTGCTATGAACTGCAATGATCACACTGACATTGATGTCGATGTCTACATGAACCATGGCTGGGGATCGCTTGAGCTGTTTGAGCCGCTTGACTTTGAGAAGGAGTATACTACCTATACTCAGATGCATGCTGGGGATGATAAGCTCTGGTACGGCGACGTGACGATCTTTGACCAGGATAGAGTTGTTGCGTTCTTTGGTCAGATCGCGATCCAGGGTGTTCCGCGACGAGTCCTCAAGGTGATCCTCTCAATCGAGAGCGGCAAAAAGGGCCAGCCTCAGCGCCAGACCCAAGACAAGCCCCGAAATGCTCCCTCGCAAACTAAGGATTCCTCCCCTAAGCCAGCACAGAATAAATCAGCGGCCAAGGTTGAACCGCCAAAGTTCTCTACCGCGATCCGCATCATCTCAGAGGAAAGCGGAATCGACGTCTCGGACTTGACCGACGGCACCGTCTTCTCCGACGTTGGCATCGACTCCCTCCTGGGTCTCACCATCTCAGCTCGCTTTCAGGAAGAGCTCGACATTGATCTCGACTTCAACGCTCTCTTCTTCGAGCATCCCACCGTAAAAGATCTGCGAGCCTTCCTCGGCGCCGACGACGATGTCTCTGGAAGTTCATCCTCTGCGGCCAGCGACTCTGGTCGTGACACTACCACGACTGGCAGTGCTACTCCAGAGCTTCTTGAAGAGTTTGCGGAATCAGCTGAAGTTGAGTTTGAGCGCGCTCTTGAGATTATTAGTGAGGAGAGCGGCGTTGCAAGGTCTGATTTAGATGATGATACGAACTTTGCGGATTGTGGTGTTGATTCGCTTCTGTCGCTTGTCATTGCGAGTCGGTTCCAGGATACCTTTGGCCTGGACATTGCGCATGAACAGTTGTTCATGGAATGTCAGACGGTTGGTGATCTCAGGACTATGCTGGCGCGAGAGATGGGTCTGGCTACTCCGGCTCCCAAGCCTGCTGCGATTCCAGCACCTGTTGTCTCCGAGGCCGTCGCTTCAGAAACAGTCATCACCCACAGCGACACATCCAACCTCGCTGAACGCGAACAGGCCATCACCGAGCTTGTCAAGAAGTACACCGCTGGCTTCAAAGCACCTACTTCCAACCCCGATGGTCCCCCTCTCGGTAAGAACGAAAGCGTCGTCCTCGTCACGGGCGCGTCAGGCGGCTTGGGAAGCCATCTCGTCTACGCCCTCGCACAGCTCGAAGAAGTCCGCACTGTCGTATGTCTCAACCGCCCCAACAGAGAAGACCCGACAACACGCCAGTACAAGGCCATGAGAGACAAGGGCATCCGCTTCCCGGAGCATCTCAAGTCAAAGGTGCGGATCTTCCAGGCCGATACCTCAAAGCCTAAGCTTGGAGTTGAGGAGAGCGAATACGCGTCTTTGATTCAGTCTGTTACGCACATGATTCACAATGCCTGGCCCATGAGTGCGAAACGCCCTCTCTCGGGCTTTGAGTCTCAGTTCCAAGTCTTCCGCAGTCTTCTTGATCTGGGACGTGAGTGCGCTTCTGGTCGTCCTGCGGACTTCAAGTTCAGCTTCCAGATGATTTCGTCAATTGGTGTTGTTGGACAATGGGGCTTGGCTGCTGGTCAGACTGGAAAGATTGTCGTTCCGGAGGAGAGAACTACCATTGACTCACTGCTGGGTAACGGGTACGCTGAAGCGAAATGGGGTTGCGAGAGGATGCTTGATGAGACTCTGCACAAATTCACCGATCGCTTCCGTCCCATGGTCGTGCGTCTTGGTCAGATCGCTGGGTCCAAGACAAGCGGTTACTGGAACCCTATGGAGCACTTTGGCTTCCTCATCAAATCCTCTCAAACTCTGAATGCTCTTCCTGATGTTGATGGAAACCTCAATTGGACTCCTGTCAACGACATCGCCGATACTCTCACAGACCTCATCCTCTCGGACCGCAGCCCTTACCCGATCTACCACATCGACAACCCCGTCGGCCAGCAATGGCGCGACGTCAACAACATCCTCTCCGACACCCTTCGCATTCCTAACAAAGTCCCGTTCAAGCAATGGCTTGATATGGTGCGCAAAGCTCCTCAGCAGGATAACCCCGCTGCTCTACTGGCAGACTTCCTTGAGGATACATACCTCCGCATGGCCTGTGGTGGTCTTGTTCTCGATGTGAAGCATTCGCTCGAGCATTCCAAGTCTTTGTCGGCGGTCGGGCCTGTTTCCGAGACCGTGGTGAGGAAGTACATTCACATCTGGAAGGAGATTGGGTTCTTGAAGACTACGGCTGAGGATAAGGCCGGGTTTGAGGCGGAGAGGTTGAGACTCTGGGGACCTAGAGTGTAATGTTGGTTGGTGGAAATATCGTTGAGTTAGAGTTTCTTTTATGGTTAAATTAGATTGAAGGTTTCTTTATATACATACATACATACATAGACATTTAGTCTCTTGGTCAATTCACAACAAACAAAGTTTATTTATCCGCATCTATCTGAACTGACCTTTGTGATGCTAAGCTAGTCTAAACTATCCTAAACCTGCCTAAATTATCCTAAGCTCGTCTTAATTATCCTAAACTTGCCTAAATGCTTTCCTGATTTATGATTGAAGTCTCGCGCAAGGCTGCCTCTTACATGAACCCGGAGAGGTAGCTCCACTCCTTCAAGACAACTGAGCTTTTCTGCACTGCGACCTTGGGAGACGAACTTTTCTTGGTAGTCACTACCATCTCTTCTAGATGTTATTAATCGTTACTACGGAGTTGATGCTGTAGCCCGGCGTTGGTGTCCTTGATGGGGTTGGCGCCAAGCCATCAGGGTCTTTTGCATGCAGATCAGGTCCCATATTCTGTTACTTTGCAACTGCCGTGCATATTCTATGTAACCTTGGGCCAACTCAGATGCATCGATGCAAACATTTTAATATCTCAATGTGGTCTACATGCCATCAAGGTAGATTTGACCTTGGGCTACCATGTAGTTCACAATTGAAGAGTATGGGTCAAGAGGGAAATACTTAAAGCTCAATGGACTTCTCAACTCTTTCAGCCGTCTGCCGTTATCTCTTATCCCCTTTTGACTTCTCCGAGGTTTCTTAAGCAACTCCAACATGGTCAAACTTACCGATAAGCTGCAGAGGGCCTCAGTTCTCCTGTTGCCATGTTTGGGCACCGTACATGGCAGCAAGTTACCATCAAAGGCTCAACAACAAACCCATTCCTGTACGGATAAGCCTCAAATGCAAGATTTTGATTCGATTGGAGCTTGGTTCGATGACGTCTCAAAGCTCGATTGCACCTCAGTCTCCAAGGCGCCCAATGCCTCCATTGCCATCGTCGGAGGCGGTGTTTCTGGGCTCACCACCGCTCTCATGCTAGATAGCATAGGTCTTCACAACTGGGAGATCATCGAAGCTAGCGACAGAGTTGGCGGACGCTTCAGAACCAAGTTCGTTGGTGGTACGCAGGAATTTGCTGAGATGGGCCCGATGAGATTACCGTATACCGTTACGTACAAGAGCGACAACTCGACACATGAGTATACAGAGCATCGGCTGACTTTCCAATTGGCTGAGACTCTCAATTCGATGAATGGCAATGACTCAAAGTGGAAAGTCGACTTTATCCCCTGGATTCAGCATCATCCGAATGAGCTTATTGCCTGGGGAACCGGTCGCCATCCCGATGGCAGCATCCCAACGAGGGCAGACATTCTTGCAAACTCAAGCCTCGCGAGACCGCCAGCTATGGTATCAGCCGAGTACAACGAGACCAAGCATCGCATGAATGAGATCCTCAAGAACGAAACTATGCTCAAAGCCATCCAAGCCGACGTCTGGCGCTCTCACAAGTTCGTCATGAGCCAGGGCTACGATGACTGGAGTGAGCAGTGCATGATGAGGGAAGCCTTCCATGCCAGTGAAAACGTCACCGACGCGATATGGACTGCGACGGATTACGATGTCTTCTGGGATGAGATGGTGCACAACTCCAATCTTGCATTAGATGGGACTAAAGACTCTTTGGGCGAGACGGAGTGGAAGTGCGTCGATGGAGGGTTCAATCGACTCACTGATGCTTTCATCCCTCACGTTTCTGACCGTCTCGTTCTCAATCGCAAGATCAGAAAGCTTGAGTCTGTAAAGGGCGAAGATGGCCAAACTCGAACGAGACTCTCATGGTACCCCAGCGTCAAAAACCGGACGTTTGAGTCCAAAGACTACGACTACACCATCATGGCAGTTCCCTTCACAATGACCCGCTTCATGGACCTCCCCTCATTCTCCTCTGTCCTCGGTCGAGCCATCAGTGAAGCAGGCCTACGCTTTAAATCCGCATGCAAGGTATCCCTCCTCTTCTCCGAGCGTTTCTGGGAGAAGGGCGAGCGCCCTATCTTTGGTGGTTACTCTATTCCCGAGAGCAGACCCATCGGTGCTTTATACTATCCCGTCTACGGACTGAACGAGTCCCGACCTGGGCTGATAACACACTATCGTGGTGGGGACTGGAGCGATCGCTACGTCAGCTTCTCTGACGAAGAGCACGTCCAAACAGTTCTCGACGCAATCGTAAGTCTTCATGGGGAGCGAGCGCGCGATCTTTACACGGGAGATTATGAGAGGTTATGCTGGTTACAAGATGAACACACCGCAACGTCGTGGTGTCGCCCTGATATTGAGCAGCATAACCTCTACATCCCAGCGTATCATCAGACGGAGCACAACACTATCTTCATTGGAGAGCATACAGCTCCGACGCATGCTTGGATTAGCTCTGCTATATACTCCGCGGCGAGAGGTACTATCCAGCTGCTGCTAGAGCTAGGAATGGTGGAAGAGGCCAAGGAGATCAATCGACGCTGGATGGGGCGATGGATTGGGTACGAGACTAAACCATAACTTGGGTGCAAAATTCGTAAAGCACTAGCAATCAGTTAGGCTTTTTGGTATAATTTCTAAGTTGTGAGTCAAATGTATTATTTGCAGCAGATACTTGTGGCTGAGAGTTTAAATCAGCTCGCAGAACTTAGTATATAAGTCGCGTTACCTCAACCTGCACCGCTGGGCCTTTTTATCCCTTTCAACTTCCCTTTACTACACCACTTCGACCAGTAGATAAGTTTCCCCTGCTGGACTTCGAAAAATATGGAAAACTCCGAGTCACAGTTACCTACACGCGATCTAAGCACAAGTATGTGTTACCCAAAGTCTTTCCCCTCTTTCAACATGCTGAACCTGCTCCATCCAGCACAGCCTGACACTCGCCCCATCATTATTTCGGGTCCCTCTGGTGCTGGAAAAGGCACACTGATCCAAAGGCTGGTAGACAACCATCCGAGTATCTTCTCCTCGGCCGTCTCGCACACAACACGCAAGCCACGACCTGGAGAGTCTGAGGGAGTTGCCTACTTCTTTCGCTCCCCGATCGAGTTTCAAGCTATGATCAGGCAGAACGAGTTCGTCGAACACACCTATTTCAGTGGCAACTATTATGGCACAAGCAAGCAAGCCATTGCTACGTTGATGAACGAGGGGCGGACCCCCATCTTGGATATCGAGATGGAAGGGGTCAAGACCATAAAACTCACTGGCTTAGAAGGTCGCTATGTCTTTCTCAAGCCTCCAAGTCTCGAAATACTTGAAACCCGACTTCGAGCCCGTGGAACAGAAGATGAGGCGAGCATCTCGAAGCGTTTGGCACAAGCCCAGCTCGAGCTTGAGTTTGCCGAAACTGGAGCACACGATATCACCATTGTGAATGATGATCTCGAAAAAGCGTATCGACAGCTGGAGGACTTTGCTTTGCAGCGTTAAGACTCTCGTTAAGTAGCTCCACCGAATTCCTTCTTGGCACCATTCACACACACACACACACACTGAAGGGCTTAATGCCAGCTCCGTGACGAGATGATCTTTTATCCGCCATCCACTAACTTTCCAGCGATCCCATCTGAATGGATCCTGATATGTAAGGTTAGAGTTTACAACTTGCTACGGAATCACTTACGCAGACCTTCGTAATACACCAACGCTCATTCCATATGAAACAATGGAGCAGTGATATGCACTAAGTATCGAGAACATGCATGCTCTAGAATGTGTCAATAGTAGCTTGCTATTTGATGTGAAGTCTCTGAAGCCTCTTCACCCTGGATAACGTGCATTGTAAAGGTCTACCTGTACTGGTGTAGATGTGGTAAAGAGGCATGTTGCAAAGATAGGAGCTTCTTTGTGATGCAATTGGGACGTCAAAGGTCTCAAGTATGAATGAGATCAACATCTGGGAGTCGGAAAAGGTGTGTGCACAATGCATTTAACGTAGACTTGAAAAGAAATGAGCTGAATAGGCTTGGATGATAAGACGTAAAATGCGACCAACGCTTGAGTTGAAATACATCAATTAAGCAACATACATGCTCCTTCTATTTAGTGAGACGAAATCCTATCATACTCGTGAACCTCTGTCATGATGAGGGGGCCTCAGACAAGCGTGGCTAAACAAAAAAAAAAGAAGTAGCTAAAATGTGAGAATATCACCCATTCATAAACTCCACTCCGTCCAGATATCTATCACCAAGCGCCATGCTGAACGTAACAACCCAGTTCACCATATCTCCATCAGTCGGTCCCAGCGAACTTAACACTCTTCCTCCTCTCCCTCTCTCCCGTTACAACAGCCCTTCCAGGACTCGAGCTCAAAATGCCTCCACTACCCTTGTTCAGCGCATCCCTTGCCATACCTACCGCTCTGCTCTGCGGTACGTCATTGCCATCACTCTTGACAGATCGGTCCATACCTGCACGAGGACTTGATCGTCTACTGCTGCTTGCTCCACGCTCATCTCTTGCCCTCGTCTTCTCCACAGTCGCGCGACCGATCTCATCAGACCGTGCTGTGCTGGTTTCGCCGCGATATCGACCGGGAAGACACGCGTGTCCACAACCGTCGAGGGGACAACAGCCATCGCTGAAGGTAGTTGAACCGCTAGAGTCTGGCTGATCAAGCACAGCGTGCCATGCTGTGAGACAGGATGCATGGCCACCGTGTGCACAGCCGGGACAGTACCACCATTGGGAGAGCCAGGAGTCCGGGGAGCCCAAGGCGGTTGGTAGCTCCACGGGCGCGAACTCAGCATGCGTTGGCTCTCGATGGCCACAGACAGCGCAAGGTGCCATAGTGGTGCGGCATCGCTCACAAGTCCAAATGGCTTCCGGTCCATTTTTAGGATCGAGTTCCCTTGGCTTCTTACATGCAGAGCAGAGGAAGCTGACCTTTCCATTCTGTTGCGCTGGCGTAAAGATTGCTGTGTAGTTTTCGCCCCATTGCGGTAAGCCTTCTGGCCATCCTTTGATGCACAAGTTCCGTAGGAGCGACGCTTCAATGAAAAGACCCATTTGCATCAGTCTCGAGTGGTGCTGTCGCAGGACTGCATTCGCCTGGTGATAGTCAATCACGAAGTCGGGTACAAGAGGCTTGAGAAGGAGAACGATGGCTGAAGCATTAACAGCAGAAGTTCGCGACTCGTAGTGCAAGGCCTCTGTGATAGAGGTGTAGGGATCAATTGGTGAAATAATCGGGCTCTCGCCAGGCGCAGTAGTCGGGAAGGGATATAAAGGATCATCGTCCCATGGGAGAAAGTCTGTCTCAACAATGTGAGGCCGTAGATCTTTCTGCGCAGGGAACAGATCCTTGGCAGGACTGATGGATCGATTGGGATGACTTGCTGGAACAAATACTTGTGGCTGCGGGGAGTCTTTCTTCGCTGGAAGTGACTCCGCGACAATCTTGGGGGGTGACGGTTCAGATTGTAGGGGCTCTGAGGTTTGCGACGGGAACGAATCATCAGTCCCCATTGTGGTTTGAGATATTAAGAAAACATCCTCCGGGGAGTCTGTCGGCGGCTTCTTACTCGCTGGACGTGACTGGGGTGAAATCGTCGGCGTATCTGCATGAACCTCTTCGCCGCGGATGTGACTTGGGTACTCATCATCCTTCTCCATGTCCGAGGCATGTCTCGCAAGACTCGATCGCCATGGGCCGGTACCTCTCGGTGTCGAAGCCGAAGGTTTCTTGGTCGCATCCGAAGTCGAGAACATCTGAGCAAAGCTCTCGTCCGAATCATGGCGCGTCACCCTCTGAACCTCTGGAATCGTAGAGTCCAACGATAGAGGCTCCTTCTTCTTAGGTGGAGGAACATCGACGGCCTTGAGCAAGACCTCGGCGTCGTAAAAGTCATATCCTTCAGTGCTAGATATCTGTGAGCTCTCGCTTTCATGGCTGACATCAGAGACGGGAACCGAGTCGAGCCGCTTTCGGGGGGTGTCTTCGAACCTGTCATTTATGCCAGGCCCAAGACTAAGTTCATCAGGCTCCGTGATAGCTGCAAGTCTCTTGCCAACCTGTTGTGCATGCTCTTTCGAATTATCTGGAGCGTCAGCCGGTCGCGCGAGCGGAGTTGGGACGTTGGACGTGCTCTCGAAGCCCATCGCAAGGAGAGACCGAGTGCTCAGAGAGCGGCCGCCGAGCCCTAGCCTTCCAGAAGGACGTCTGGGCGTTTCGTCGCCGGGGGTTCGACTAGCAGTATAAAAGTCAACGGGCTTCAGCATTCCACTTCCCTTTCTCTCTTCAATCTTCAACTTCTGGAAGCGTCCGAGGCGGACGTCGAGGTGGTATTGAGCGCGGCGATCGAGCAGTAGGCCGACAATGTAGGCGAGAACGCGCCAGGTCTGGGCTAGTCGGAAGTACGAGACACTTTCGGCTGCTCGAGCGTAATGCTCGAGAATAACACCGACTCGTTCATTGAGCGGTTTGCCGCCTTTAACGTATGGGAGCTCCTGATGGAGCGTCTCGAGGTATAATCCCGAGAGATATTGGTAGATTTGTGTTGTTTTAACCGCTGGCAGTCGACCGAAAGCCATTGTTTGCTGAGTCTTGAAGACACCTGTAACGTTGATGGCTTGGTCAAGCGCCAGCAATGGCTTGCTATCGTCGAGGCCAGATCCAGAAGGCGGCGTCGTGCTCAAATTGGTGGACAGTCCTGCTTTCCTTCGACTCATCCGGCGTCTGGGACCAAGAAAACTGCCAACGACATCCTCCTCCGAATCACTGCGGCTGATGCTCAGTATGGGGGCATTGGGGCTCGATCCATAGGGGCCACGGGGCACTATCTCAGCGTGGTGTGTGACAGGAGGCCGAGGTCGGCTGCTTTGATGAGATCGCTCGTCAAGGAACATCATGACATCACCTTTCGGTGAAAATGCCATTGATGAGGTAGACTGGCGATCAATGACCTTGGGCGCATATGCGACATCATTTTGCGCAAAGAGCCCGTCTTGACCAACTGTCCAAAGCATATCCTGATCTTGCCAGAGGAGAGTGGCCGGCGAAGCGTCGAATCTCTCGATTTCTTTGTATGCCATGGTTGGCCGAGCCAGGTCCCAGATGTGTACTGCCGAAGTACCGTATCGGCGAGAGCTGCTATCATCGTAGGACACTGCTATTTGAGCCACGCGCTTATTCTGCGCTGTAGCGGACCACAAGCCGGGTCGCCATGCGATAGTCCAGATAGGCGCAGGTGTCGTGACGGACCATTTCGGCTTTTGTCGTTTGTCGGCCGAGCTCGAAAGATCCCACACATGGAGTTTTGTATCTCGGCCAGCACTGATAAGGTGATTTCCATCGGGGTGCCACGCGATAGAAGCGCACGCCTTTTCGTGCGCATTGATCCTCAGCAATGGCCTCGCGGGTTGGCGTACGTCCCATTTGAGCACCACTCCACCCTCAGTACAGCATGCCATCTCGTGACCAACCTTTGGAGACCATTTAACTTGCCGGACCGAGTCGATACATTTCAGTGGTGCGAATCGTTGCCGAAAGGTGATGCCGCCCGATCGTCCTTGGAGAGGAGCAGCTGTATCGAAAACACGCGCCATTCCATCTTGGCTGCCTGAAAGAAGCCAGCTCTTGAGGTGCGGATTGACATCAAGGGTGTTAACCTGGCGCGAATCTTCTTGCATCTGCATGTATTCCAATGGCTCGGCCGCGCCAGACCCGACTCGTGCGATATCGTATGCGAAGATCTTGCCATTCGCGCAAGCCGTGAAGATTGTCGAACCACCGTGCCATTTAACATCGCGAATGCTGAGCTGATCCGCCGCCTGATTGCCCTTCAATCCAGCGGGCTGAGCAGTGATTGCAGCTCTCAAGTCCACCCCCTCGCGAAAGTTGAAGTTGAAGTTATGAGGGTCGTCGAGTACCACTGTCTTCAGAATATGTCCACCGGCCAGCACGGCGGCTCTCCGATCAGGGGAAACATCGAGGGCCAATATCGGAACACCGGCTCGATACACGGCATCTTGCGACTTCGGCGGTCGAAACGAGGCTGAGATCGTAGAAGCGGGCGCGCTTGTTATCGAAAGGTTGGCCGGATCGCCTGCGGGGGTCTCGGTCGCAGCCTTGCCGAGGAGCTTGCGCATTATCCTTGAGTCGCGGTTATACATTGTTGCGGGGGTCTGCGATAGCCGATTGCGACGCCATTGAGGTCAACTCAACGGGCCATCAACGGCATTTTCGTTATTCACTGTCGGGCGTTAAATGCGATATCAGTCTCCCTGCTGAAGAGGGATGTCTTGACTTGGTGTTTGGCTATCGCCCACCGAGAACGTGAGCTCGTGTGGATCCGAATGTCGGCATGATCACGTGGTACCCTAGACCTCATAACTTGAGTGCCAACGTCTGTACTATTACCTTGTTTATCCTTGTTTCTACTACTAATTTTAACATACAAACCAGGTACCTATATTTACTGATGTTTTTGAAGACGAAAATACAGGTAAAGGCTAAGTACTCACTATATACCGTTTATCAAACATACTAATCTCAACACCAAAAACATATATATTCAAAAGAACTGTTGGACAGTGTCGTGAAATGAAAGTCAAGCTGATAACTGGAGCGATTTAGACGGCAATATTCGGTACAATGATAGTGATGCCCCTACAAGACCACTAGAGTGCACTTGTTTGTGTTTGCAAATAAAGTGTCAAGATTTCAGCTCTGACCTATGCCTGACAGCATAAGAGCGACTATATTCATCGATGAACCCAAGCGGAGGATCCTTTCCCCTTAGAAGTGTACAAGATACTGCCCCTATTTTCCCCATAGAGAGAACCCAAACTCAACACCATGAAACCCCCATAAGAATAACAAGACAGCGACAAAGGCACCAAGCATCACCATGTATGATGCGCAGCTACGACCTTCCGACTCAGTCCTAGGGCCTAGCACCAGGCTCTACCCTCCCGTCCTTCTCATGCAGGGCCATACTTGGGCAAGTCCTCGAGCTTGGCGACAGTGGGAACGGCGCTGGTGGCGGTGGCAGTAGCATCAGCGGTCGTAGTGGCTCCGGGAATGGGGGCGGGTGGAGGCACAGCAGGTGGTGCACCACCTAGACCACCACCTAAGCCGCCAAGGAGTGGACCGAGAAGACCAGTGACGGCTTCAAGCTGTCGCTTGTTCAGGCCTGCGGAATTCAGCCCCCCAAGAAGACCGGTGACGGCTTCAAGCTGTCGCTTGTTCAGGCCTGCGGAACCCAGTCCCGAAAGAAGACCAGTGACGGCTTCAAGCTGTCGCTTGTCCAGCCCTCCGATCGGGCCGGCGGGGTCTGGCTGCTGGGGCTCCAACGGATAGTCAGTGGGAGTGGCAAAAGCGTCAGTGCTGGTAGTGGTGGTTTCGATGACATAAGGATCGGTGTTGGAAGCCTCATCGCCTTCATCGTTGCCGAAGTCAATGATCTGCACGACGGATGGGGGAAGGGCTTGACGTTTCTCTGGGCTAACGAGTCCGTTCTGGTCAGCATTCAAAGGCGCTGCCAATGTGCTGCCAAAGAGCAATGCAAGAGTAAGGAATGACTGCATTCTGAAGAATCTGCAAGAGTGCGTTGTAAGGAGTGGTAAAAGAGTGTGTTTGGAGAGGATGGTGAATACTTGGAACTTCTTGGTAAGTCTTGGAGATTTTATATCTAGAGGAGATGGATACCTTCAGGGGGTGATGCTGTACATGCAGGTTACGCAAAAGCCACACCGATAAAACAGACGCGCGTTGTAAGTCTAGTGGAATGAATTACTATCAAGCAACGATGATCCCAAACGCTGATCTCTCATCTCTGTCAAAAGGAAATACTGAACACAAAGGGGTAAGCCCAATGCAAGTGAAAGTAGCAATATTGCGGCAGCCTGAGTTGCTCTAACTTACTATCACAGCCAAAAGAGGAATCTTGTTAACATAGATCGCCAGTGATATGTAACTAACAGCAGGTTTAGAAAAATAGACAATGCAGATCAAGGGAGGAATGGGTCTATTTAGTAGTGAGCAGGGGGTTTGTGAAATTACAGTAAATCACACTCATCAAGAGGCTGTAAGCATTCCACTTCCTCAAAACAATAGGGATATAGCATGTTGAATCTTGGTAAAGAGGAAACGCGTTCAGAGACAGTGACATCAATTGGTGGTCAGTGAAATTGAGAAACACGGCGGGAAATTAGACCGACCTAAAGGGACTGCCGAGCAAACGCTTAAGGGGTGTCTCAGCTACCCCAGGCCAGCCTTTAAATATTGTTTACACGTTCTTGGCCTGAGTCAGACACGGCAGACCCTCCCTCTTTCTCGGCACATGGAAGACGCTTGCCCATTGTAGCAAGTGTATGGAGTAACCAAGGCATAGAGTGTAGCTATACTATATCCGAAGATTCCAGCTAGTCGGTCCTGCATTCAGTAAGGTCTAAGGATCAATTGATGCTCATCTACAGTCATCGCCAGGATTCCGATATCAATGGAACAGCTGATTCCCTCAGCCAACCCGAAGCATCCGCCCGTAGTGCCATGCCATTGCAAAGTTGAGAGACCTTTAGATCGTATTTCAGTTGTTTTTGGGCTCGCTACTGAGACGTGAGGCATGTCGATGATACATAATAACAGTCATTGCAATTTTCAACAATACAAATAGTCTTGTCTTTGTCGAATTCTATCCGTGGTGCTGCAAATTCGTCTTAAATATCACTTTGCAGGTCAATCCATTACTCAAAATTGATCAGCCCTCCCAAATCCAACGGTATGTGTGGTGAACTACAGCTCACAAAGCCAATGTCCATGCCTCAAGCTTGGCTATCTGTTCGACCCCTTGGCCTTAACACTCACGCCCCATTGTTCGCATTCACACCTATTCAACCAGCCGTCACTAAGAATCCATTGCATTAGTCATATATTGTTTTCACAGGCATGTCGTCGTACTCAACATCTCCACCATGTCGCAGTGTAGCCCGGCCATTGACAGATGCCTTCGTCGACCTCTACTTCATGAATTATATCACCGCCATGGCCGCTGACGCTGTCCCGTATCTGCACCGAAATCCCAAGTTTTCCACAGAGACATGTACTTGCAACGGAACACTTTCGATCAAAAATACTCTCCCTAGCTTGCCGTCTTTTATTCGCACTCTAGTGATGGCATTCAAGTTACCCCGAGTTGTTATGATTGCCTCTGCAGTATATCTTGGTCGTTGGCGGCTCCAGCATCCTGGAGCGTCTGGATGTACTCCTAGCGCTCCGTATCGCTTAGTGCTTACCTCTATGGTTATTGCTGTCAAACATCTGTACGATAATCCTCCGCCTAATGCTCGATGGGTGAAGTTTTTGCACAGGAATGGTATTCACTACTTTACCGTGGAGCACATTAACTCGATGGAAATGGAGATGCTGTACAATCTTGGATGGAATATTCGGATATCTCCTGCAGATGTCCGCAGGGTCTCGGAGCCTGTCCTCTTTGTCCTTGGGAGCGAACTTCTCAATTATGCCCAACAATGTTAGTCGTAAGCTATCTATAACAACCACCCACTTGAAGATATTGAGCCATTATATATATATATGAATTGAGTGTGTGTGTAGCTTTTCTTTACGATGTGGAAGCCTCTCATACCTTGCTTTACCTTCCGTTTACTGTAGTGAACCTCTTTCAAAGAAAGGACAGGCCAATGCAAGGCAAGTCACAGGCTTCATACATGATTTGGCCCTTATAGTATTCAAACAGCTTGATAGCAATATAACCTGGATCTATTGGCCTTGAGGTTTCTGAGACATACGTAGATAATCATGTTGAAGGCGAAGATAACTTATAATTCATCTATTTCTTCGAAAGATGAATGTTCAGTACTACTTTACTGGCAAAGCAAGAACACTGGTAGGCACGGGTGCTATTGGTCTTTGAATGCCGCATAATGATACCATTGAGTGCTAATTCTAAATTATGACCCTTGCCGATGATTGAATTATACCTGACAAACCATCCAAGCTTGTCGTGAGATGCATACCATCAACAACACATTTTCTCACCCCCAAATGCCCCACAAAACAATGATAAATGACTAACTAACTAACTCAGGTGAAGGAAATTGACGGCCACCCGAGAACACGAAGGTAACGACTGTGAAGTCGCCATATTGGCATGATTGCAACCCGATGCGAAGAAATGTCTGAGGATTCAATCTTTGGCGCCCTCAGCGTTTGCTGAGGCGCTTAGATAAGGCTGCTCAGAGCGATGCAAGGAAGGGCGACGTTGACAAGGCCACCGGTGGCCTAGATCCGCGGTGTTAGTAAGAGAGCTTCTGAGAAGGGCTAGGGAGTACGTACGCTTCCGCCGCTGTTCTGACAGCAGGCGGCGTTTGCCTGGCATTCCTTGTTAAGGAGGCCATTAGCAATAGCCAGAACGTTAACATCGAGCTTGGAGCACTGGTCGAACAGGCTCAGGTTGTTAAGGATACCAGCACCGTTGCCAACAGCGTTGCCGGCAGGGGCGTTGGTAACCTTGTTGCAGCAAGTGACCTGCATGTTGTTACCACAGGCATTGTTGGCCTGGGCGACCGTGATCTGGTCAATGGAAGGGTAAGCCCTGATCGTGGGGCCAGCAGCAACGGTGGCGGCGAGGAAAGCGATGATGGTCATGTACTGCATCTTGAAGGTATTGTGTTGTCAAAGACAGAAGATATTAAAGAAGGTTTATGTGGGTTTGTGGGGTTAAGAAATGTGAAGCTGTGAGAAAAAGTTGAAAGAATGCTGAGAGATGCTGATGATTGATGATGAGAAGAGATTCTGGTTTGGAGAGTTGTATCGACCTTTATATATCTGATTCATTGGGATTGATTTTGGATCGATCGATCCAGGGAGACTGATATGCAGGAACCCCTTCAGTGCCTCCTTACCCAATGCTTCGATGCCCACCGTGGTTGGCCATCCTCTTCGGAATTGGCATATTGCTGCCAAGCATATGCTTTTGAGACATCAACGTAGCTCATCGCTGGCTGTACGGTGGGACTTTGGGCTGCTAACACACACGATGACATCGCGATAGCCGTTGAGGCTTGTTTTCACGAAGCGTAAGCCAATAGTATGGAGAAATTTGCTTATTTTGGTATGAATACCTAACTCTGCCGCGTAATCATATGAAGTGGCTTGGTTGATCGAACAGTCTTTGCTTTTGGGAAGCTCACGCTTTGACAGGGCAGAATAACTTAGCTGCCCAGACCCCCCATATCCTCACTGGCCCTACATGATTGGCTAGTGTATCCAACTAAAATGATTTTACCGGGTACCTGTCACCCGTCAAAGAGCCAGAATGCAAGGAGTGGTCAACCCCAAGGAATGAACTCTGTCATCATCCACAACCAGAAATTCGGCCCTACTTTTGCCCCAGACACGGCACATGACTGAAACACGGCTCACTGGTGAGACCTTTTATTCAGGAACAGAGGAACCGTGTCTTAGGAAGCCCAGTATGTTCCCCCGCATACTAAGTGCCGAAGATCTTTCCACTTCAGCCTTAGCCGCTTTTAAGTTGAAGTCATTTTCGGAACTTTTTACATATCAGCCTCCGGGAGCTTTATCTCCGGCCTCGGTCTCCCTCTCGCTTGGACCTCAAAACCAGTCTCAGTCGTCCTTGTCATTCCCCTCACATTAGGAATTCTTTGCTAGCACTCCCTTGGCTGTTTTCAGTCTGTTGTAAACAACAATCAATAACTTGCTAGCATTGGGAGTAAGGAATGGGTATTCCGTCAATGTCCCTTGCAGTCTCCTTTTCCTCTCACAGGGTTAGGATTGAGTGGCAACATTGAGTTGGCGAACAGCGGTGCCAACAATCACTATCCGGGTTCACACGTTTCCCACATTGCTCCTTCAACGACTGATATGCCCTTTCGGGCCGTAAATTTGGCGATGTTAGATCAGGAAGTTCATGGACTCATAGAATAATTATCGGTACTGTTAATAAAAGAGAAGTAAGGCCTGACTCTATGGGAGTTGTTTGATCGTTTTCAGACTACCTCAAAGCATCCCAGACATACTGCGAATCGAAATGAGCTTCAAAGACGCACCAAAACCTTGTCGACATGAAGGCCATCCTTCACGGGTTGATCATTTCTCTTGCCAGTTCCCCTTGGTGCATTGTTGCCCACCAACATGGCAGCAGTGTATCTCAGGCTCTGAGCGATCAACGCATGTCACCATGATATAGAATTTCAGGTTACTGAGAAGAACAATGTGAGATATTTACAATTTTTACAATCTCGAAACATTGCGGTTCACTTGGATCAAACGATATAGCGCTTCTGGCCACGGATTGACATAAGTAGAAGTCCTATATCGACTGGCACATACTTTGAAATTAACTGGCGCCAGGCCTCTGTCGGAAGGACAATGTTGCAAAGATTACCCATAGGAAAGAATAAATATAATATTTCAAACGAATAGCTATCTCAGAACGTGATGCCAAGTTGTGAATTCTATATTTGCCTGCAGTTGCGTCATGTTCCTCTGTCCCTACTGTTCGGGTCGATCACAAATACGTTATATCAGATTGTTTTATCCAAGCCAAGCCTAGTGATATTCCAGGATGATATATATCGAGCTGATGTTTGTGAAATAGAAGGTCCAGGGTAGATTTTATAAATGGTATATCAATAATCGAAGATTTCTGGTTAATTACTATCGATATTTGTCAAGAGACGTATACATTATATTTCCAGCTTTAAGCACACTGTAATACTTGCCCAGAGATGATCTATCACTTATCTAAGGAAAGTTCCCAAGATTGAAACTTCTTTTCTTCTACTGGTCGTTCACTTTGATAGCCCTCGGTTAATCATGCAATATCGTGACATTTCTGCAGATGGGTCCAAGGGTAGGCCGAGACTTCAGTTGTGGGGTGATGTTTCGGCGCCGCAAGCCATTAAAGATGATTTTAAAGTGACTTCAATACGCTAGTTCCATAATCTTCACGTTTCATCTTTCAATTGTCGAACCTACTCCTTGGACATAGCAGCTTCTCGTGCTTCAACACATGCAACGCGTCCTGGTAAGGCACTGCCCATAATAGAGAAGAGCAAAGCATCCTCGATGAATCACTCAAGATTACGATTCACAACAGACAGAGCGTAATAACGGATGAAAGCGCATTCGTCCAGCCACTCGAAAACATTCATTCCCGATTTAAAATCAGGTTTTACATGTTGGACGGATAGGACGAGTGACGTCTCTATAGGCAAGACACGGGACAGCGATCACTGTGAATCTACAACACCACGAAGCTTCAAGCGTCTCTCAATGTCTCGCGTATGCACGAGATCGAGAGTCCAGACGAAAGCAAAGAGATTGATATCTTTACCTGAGTTCGAGATCTAATAGCTAGCCAATCGCAGCTGAGGTATGATCTAGAAAGCTGTCATCCCTACAGCGAGTCTTACATTCCAGTTCGCTTCCTTGCATCGGTGATAGGCCGGTAGGGGACTAGCTGGTAGGGGATACTGTTAGTCGCACATTAGAACAATCTAGCCGAAGACGGAAGGAATTGAAGCTGAAATCGTCGATGAGAATCACAGGTTCTAGAAGCAAGGCTATGTCGACTTCATATACTCCTAGGCAGCTCCAGATCTTTCACATCTTGGAGGATTTTATAAGACAGAACTCCCTCCACCATCTTGAAGTCTTCCTTCAGTGGCTTCACAAGTGCACCACAGTCGTTTCCCCACCGTGCAAGACATTCTTTGAAACAAAAGCTATCTCTTTTTCTTCCCTTCATTAGGCTCCAGAATCCCTTGATATTCACTCATACCTTTTCATCAAGGCTCAGCCAAGCATCATTCTACATATCACCCTTGGACAACCCATTGTGTCAATTAAGAACTCAATATGGCAATGTCATTTCAGTCACATAAGCCATTACATAGCTGGCCCACGACAAAGTTACAAGCCAAAACGTACCAGAGCCAAGAAAGGAAAAGGCACTGTTACCCTCACTATACCCCTGTTCACGAAGCCCCGCTTCAATACCCGCATCCCAGACCAGTATCTATCTCGTCGGCCTATTCTGTACCTGAGACCGTCCCGAGGAGCAATCTAAAGATAGAAGCTGCTTCTCAGCTACGCTCCTTTTCTGCCGATTCAGGTCGCATTCTTCGACCTCCGCTTAAACTACATGAACGACCCTTCCTGTCTTCGGAGCAAATTCAAAAAGCCAAGCCTGCTGTCATGCAGAAACGTCAATCTGATACTGAGAGCATTCGAAGTCTTGAGCCTCCACCTGTTCCCCCAAGGAATTCTTGTCGGATATCTCCTCCGCAGGCGCACGGCCTGGGCATATCATTTGAGGGCGATGCAGACCCTCTCAAGCGTAACACCTTTGGATATCTGGAACCTCCTCCAGCGTGCGCCTCATACTGGTCTGAGCCTAGCGACAGCGAGAGCGGGACCGCTACTGAAGATGAAGAAGAGTTGACAGATGTTGAAGACGAAGTCTTAGAATCATCCGAGGTCGCGGAGAGCGTATTACCTTTCTCCATTATCGAGGCGCATCGTGTTTCTTTCCATACATGGATTTTGAACCCCACGACGGCTGGTGTTACACCTAACCCATCACTCAAGCTCAACTTGAGAGACAAAATTGAAAGTGGATATATCGCCTGGCCTGTTTGCTCGAAGAAGGCCAAACGCTGGGGGATAATATTCCAATGAATACTACTTCACAATTAGCCAGTAATCTGAAGACAGTATTCTGTCAGTCGAAACGAAGTCTACGATTATTATTACCAGAAGGTGTCTCAGTATCTTGTTATTACGTGATAAGCCAATTTATCCTCGTTGCCTTGATAAGATAAAACTGGTAAGTTCAAATCAGTAGGTCTTCTCCGGGCCAAGCTCTTATAATATCTAGTTCAACATGGGGCCTAATAGGATGACAAAAATTAGATACGACAATGAGATCATCCAAGTGACAGCAATTGAAGAGAAATCAACTTGCATTAACTATTGGTAATAAAGCTGGTTTATTGTTCGAAAGTCGAGGATTAACCTTCATGTGGTGTTTCGTGAGAACCAACGTATGACGATGCATATATAGAAACATTGGAAAGCAAGCCAAAGTTGTATTCCTCGACCCACATGATTCAATCATGCATAAGTGATACATGGCACTGAGCAAAAGGTGATAAGCGTGCGCAGCCGAGCTTGAAGACTTGTCACCAGTGCAGATGTTATGGGGGGCATACAAGACCCATTCCATCAGCTGCACGGACGTTGAGGAATGTTGCCGACTTGGAGGTAGCAGTACAAGGTATAAGATATAACACACCCATCACCGGGTGCCTACAGGATAATCCAGTTGTTCACATGCACATCACAGCTGATGCTTGCATCCGGGGGCTTGCCTCGAGTACTTGGAAGGATCTCGTTATCTGAAAGATAGCTCAGTGAATATTGATTAAATCCAAGTAATTGACAAGTTTTACTACAAAAACGAGTCGCATTTCTCATAGAACGTTTGACTGCTGGCCCTCCAGATCTTAGCGATGCTGATTTGAGTACCCAAAGCTTCAGAGTGGCCGATCACGTCCAGAGCTTCGCTTAGCTCCCTGCGTTGTTTGATAAGAATTACAACCTCGACATAAAGCCTGTCCCCTATACGATCGCTGTCGCGATGGGCGAGCAATACGTCTACTACAATTGCCACATCGTGTTGAAAGAACCCTGGGCTGTTGACCGTCAGACATGTCACCACCTCCGTCAAATGACGACTCACAAGATCTGGCTTTGGAGCTCCTTCTGATGCATTCGTGGGTATCGTCATGGGACTAGGCATACCGATCATGTGTTGTTGAGGAGGATGAAGACCTGGTTGAGGTCCTGGGGATGTTTGTGGTGGGCCGACTTGCTGTAATAATTGCCTGACCCTTTCCAGATATTCAAACATGTCACTGACCTCGTGCTCTTGCGGGAGCCTCGCTGGATTCACACGTATGGTGTGTTGTTTCAAGGCGATTCTCTGGTTGGCCTGAGCGAAAGTGTAGATAGTATGAGAAAGGGACATGATCTATCCATGATTAATACTCTTGTAGAGAGTCGTGGTATCAGGCATGACTTACTTGACCCAGCTTGTCTTTGTAGGTCTGGTTATCAGGGTAACGGTCCAAAGCATGTTGGTGTCGGGCTTGTGTAGCTGGAGTAAAAGTAAGGGTGAGTGCGCGAGGATGTGAAAGTTCGCTGGAGGAACCACGAAAACGATGGGGTAAGCTCAATTGGGGACGAATTGGCTGGGGGAGAGGAGCATCGTCCTCTACCTTGATGGGTGATGGACCAGGAGATGAAGACGCTGATGGAGTACTCAAGCTATGACGAGCGGGGTACGGATCAGCTTGAATAATCTCTGCTATAGATGGTAGCTTCTGATGGTCTGAGGGACCAGGGTCGTCTGATTGTCGAAATGACTTCATGATACAGAGTCTTCCAAACCTGTTGTAGTGATAAGAAGCCGTCCGTCCGGGCGAAAGGGGGGGGACAGAAAGGTGCCCTGTCGATTGTCAGTTGATATACGGAATCAAGGAACCCCCAATCAATTGACCGCCCTCAGAACTCTTAGGGGGGCTCGGGTGAGTTGACTTGCATTCCGTGGTGGAGACAGTCAATGATATCTTGGTATGCTTTTGCGGCAGCCACTGAGATGAGATTGGCGCCGGACAGAGACCGTAATTTGGTACCGCCCAATTCGTCCAAGGACATATCTGGTGCTAAGAAAAGCAAGACACGATTCTGAACTCTGTTGGTTGCCTGCTGTCTCAAAACACGTCACTGGGCTGATGTCAAAAAACCTTCTATTCCTGTTCTGGTTAACAACAATCTGAGGTCCGGCTGCTAAGACTAACACCTTTTTCTCTCTGACTGGACCCACTAACGCAGTATACCCGGGTCGCCGGTCGTCTACTCCGTAACTGGGCTAATCATAGAGTAAGGAGGCTGGCTCTTGGGACGACGTGTATTCTCCGCAATTGACCTACCGTATATAAGATCATATTGCAAAGATTTGTTTGAATGAACCAAACATATGTAAATGGAGATGATAATGTTGCCCAGAGAAAGATTACATAGATGTTAACAGAATGCCACAGAAGAAGGTTTATAATACATTCTAAGTCAAACATCTTAAGTTAATTTCACCATGAGCCATCCCCCTATCTTCACCGTTACAAGTAAGCAAACGAGTCCATGAAGCCATGCAATTTTCCATAAACCATTATCTCCTTTAACGCTATAATAAACGCCATGCCATAAACCCTATGCCTTTCAAGTTCCACCGTAAATGACACTCATACTGAACGACCTAGCTCTTACCATGGGCTTTTACAATCATCATTCCCAATATGTATTAACGGCATATCCGTTGTAGGGTAGAGATTGACTGCGACCCTGAGCCGCAGGGCTGACTTGAAGATGAAGCGGCTGATTCGTACCGGGGGCCGGGCTCGAATTAAAATCAAAAACAACCTCTCCGCCACTGACAAACATATCACCCATGTTTGCGGAATCAGGCAACCCGGGCATGAACCGCATCGGCAGTGCATACGAGTTTGAATCCCACGGAAAGCTGAGATCCTGTTGAGATAGAGGATTTGCTGTTTCTGAAACCGACGAAGTTGACGGGCTAGACATATCCGTCATTGCTGGGAATTGTGACATTGCAGGGGCTTCTGAGAGCTGTACACCCTGAGTTGATTCGAAGCAAGATGCGTTTGAATTTGTGTCATGTCCCATGAGTCGAACACCCCAACCGGGTAGACTCTGACTTCTCATGCTGAGATTCACTGAATCTGCCACTGTAGGAGCTAAAGAACAGTGTTAGTACATATCGGCCCCAAGGATTGTGTCGTTGGAGATTAACAAACCTCTCATGTCAGGTGCAAAGCCCTCTGCCCATGGTATCCCAGTGCTCATGGGTACTACTGGAGGTGTAGGCCTTACTTTGGAAGGATCTATAGATGACTTTAGGCAGTCTAGATATCGATCCGCGGTGGCAGGATTCTCTGCTAGGTCATGTGGGACCGAGCCTGGGTCCGGGCCAGGAGAAAACCTGGCAACTCGAACGAGATTAGAGCCATCAGAAGATAACTGGCCTGTCAGGTAAGAACTACAGTCTTTTTTCAAGCGAACGCAGCTGACGCAGCGAGCTTGAGCATCAGAAGAAGAGGCGATGCATCTGATTTTGCGATGCCTGCACTGTTCTGGAAAACAGGTTAGACACATGAACCCTGAAGCCCCAAGCTGGACGTAGGAAAGGTTGCTCACTGCACGCCGATGAAGCTCGCTTATAGCCGAGCTTCGGCCTGGGATTTGACTTTGACTCGTCGACTTCCTGTAGGTCTTGATTCGAATCCATGCAATACTGACCCATGCCGGGGACTTGGCAAGTATTGAATGGGCTCAATTGATAATAGTCAGTTGAAGTCTGGGGTTCTGGAGCATGTAAAATATTTGGTGTATCAAGCTGATACGATTCGAAGGTGGTGAAAGACATGATGGATCGGACGCTAGATGGTCTGAGGGTGGCAGTGGCCCGGGATATTGATAGAAGGGTGAAAACCTGGTGGCCGATCAAAGAATAACCTTTTAAGTGCGTAGGGCGAGGGATGGCCGCGGGATGCAAGGTGCCAAGTTTCCTGGACTAATCTGGCTCACAACTGATGCTAGATGCGTTCCGGCATCCGAATAGTGCATACCGTAATGGGAAAAAGATTGAGTGTGGCCGTGTGTCTTCATCAGGTGAAATACCGGACCATACATCGAGATCTGAGACGTAGAAACTACCGGTTTAAAAGGAATGAAGCTGGGAGACAGCCAAACAAGTGAGATGGACTGAAATTCAGCTTCTGTCAAGCATTTGGAGCTTGGACTGAAGCGGAAGGGATCTACTGGTGGGGGAGTGGCGTATGGGATCGGGGACAGTGCCACCCCCTGTTCGATTGGACCATGTTGTGGTACAAGTGATGTTGGTTGTTGGGTGCATGTGAAGGGGTAAGGGATCTGCCATCTGGCGCAGATCGATCTAATGCACCAGGCAAATGGCGAGCAATGTGACTGGCGAAATCCCCATTACTCTCCAGACACCAACGCGATAAGAAATGTCTTGAAAATTCAGTCACTTCTCAATCCCATTCATTGGGAGCAAGCAGCCATCATCAAGTTCAGAAATCCGGTTAAGCTCGCGGCTAAAGTAGCGACCGGTAACCGTCGCCTCAACCACCAACTGCCACTAGGGAGGGGCCGCAAGAGATCGCTCCGTTGACGCTTTACCGGACGCTACTTGTTTCCGCGCCTGTTTTCTCTGGATGAAGATGTTTTCCCGGTGGCTTAGGGCTTCCTCGATCCTCTAACCCAACGAGTCATTAGCCGCTGACACGGCATCCCTTCCTCCTGCGAAGACGACGCTCGAGCCAAAAATGTGGCACACTCCAATCTCGGCGCTACTGCAATCTTCGCTTCAGACAGGGTAAAAGAGTTCGGTGGCGGGGATCAAATGACGTCCTTTTTCTTCTTTCTTAGAGGCTTGTGTCAACTTCAGCTTACAGGGTACTTGAACCTGATTTCTGGCCCTCCGTGTAGATTTGCCAGGTCTCGGGCAGGGGACAATCAACACACGACCCTTGACAGGTTTGGCCTACATCAAGATTCGCTGGCGATCCACCGATTTGGGTGTCGTTTTTTGTTTCTTTCAGTAATCGAGGGGTTATACCCCCTTGCAAACGAGCTAAGCTTATCGAGTTTAGCAGAGCTTCGGGGCTGCTAGCCGGCCACTAGTACCATCTAGTAAGCAGCCTCGAAAAAGAAAGGTAGGTAGGTATTTAGCACTAGTATCCGTACCTCCCTCACATGTGCATCTGTTGATATCGCTTGCGATGAGGCTTGGAAAGCTACCGGGACAGGGGGACGTTCTACGTTGGCATAGGCAGACTAATCTTGAGCAAGATTCGCACAAGTCTTGGAGCAAAATGTCCGGTGAAAGTGGACCACTGAAAACGGCAAGATGAGATACGTAGATGCATTTTGTTACTGGGGTATATAGCGTAAGATTTAAAAGTACAACAACAACAACAACAACAATAAAAGTGATTAATACAAGAATGGCAAACCCCTCCAATACTTGTTGTCTGGGTAAAAGAAATATACAGTTCCTTGCTGCTCCTCCTTGTGATATCCATATCTTCTCCAGAACCCGTGAAATCTCCTATTTCCAATAAATAATTCATTCGAATCTTTAAATGTCATCTCTCAAAGATGAACCCCGTGCGCTCATGGACGAGCTCGCTAGGCTTCCTTAAACTTTCACCGTCTTGACCCGAACGTCACACGCCGCTTCCGAGTAAGATCCTCCTCCTCGATGATGGCTACCGCAGCAGGGACAAACTTGATGCTGCGATAGCGTTTGTTGTTTCGCGTATGCAGCCTGCGATGGGTCTGTAGATTATCATACCGATTGAATTTATCTTTTCCACAAAACTCGCAGGAATAGTTATTTTCTCCCTCACCATGCTTCCTATGTCTTGTCAGATTCAAGTCTTGTAAAATTTCATTTTCGGTGTTGTACGTACGCTTGTTTATGTCGCTTGAGGTGCTCAATGCGGCGAAATGCTTTATTGCAACCTGGGTAATCGCACTCGCCCGTTGCCTTTTTGATAATTGTTGTTCCGGCGGGCAAGGGTCTAAATGGCTGCTCTCTTTGTTTCGGAACCTTCCGCTGAAGAGACACTGGGTCTTCCTTTGAGAGATCGCGCCTCATGGGTGGAGACTTCATTTCGCAGATTGACCTGGAGCTGCGCAGGGGCGAAGCATAATCTTCCGGGGCAAGACAGTTTGAGACATCTGAATACCGCCTCTCGGAGAGATTCTCGGAGAGATCCGAAGATGGGCTGTCCATGGAACAAGACCACGAAGACATGGAAGTGATGCTCCCAAGACGAGACAGGGCTTGGGGAGATGGTATGGTACCGACGTCAGAGTAGCTATCGCATGTTCCAGGTGCGCTGGGCATGGTGAATGGACTGATCGGGCTGACTGGAGCGACGTCGACTGTATTGGTATGTGACATATGTTGATAGTCCATGGTGGCATACTGTCCATGTACAACATGTTGATATGGTAGGTCTCCGGTTTCGGGGCCGACAGGGTCTGACATGAATGAGGAGGATGGAAATGTCGAATTGATCCAGAAGTATGCGTTATTGTAGAGATGGTTGAGATCCAAAGGTCCAGACTCAACCCACTCTGATCGGGGCGAGGATGTAGGGGTGAGAGGGACATCAGGTGATGAGGCAAAGTTGAAGCCTGTGTCAAGTGGAACAAAGCACTGGCCCTCCATGTTGAATGTCCTTTCCATACTGAGCTCAAGGGCAAGCTAGCGAACTAAATGGAGTGAGGGGGATGCAAATGTCGGATAGCTTCGATATGGGACGATCAGATTGTGTAAACAATAAAATACTGAACCAGATGTCACAGGGGATGGGGCTCTTAAGAACGAAGCATATAGCAGATCTTGCCTCAAGGTCTTCTCATCATGCAGTGTCAATTCATAGCCTCATGACATAGAGAATGCATCCCAAGTGACTGCTTCAGCTGAGACAAAAGAAGGCTGCCACCCAATAGGCCCGAAAAGCCATTACTGACAACTTGAATTCACGCTATGATGGGAATTCCCATATCGCGCCGATCGAGATCTAGGATTCTGTCAGTCGGCAGTCGTTGGCAGATCAGTTCCTCCCAGCCGGATCCAAAGCACAGAGGTGCGGCAGACGTACCGCAAATGTGACGTGATATGTGCCATGTAGCGTTATACAGAAATGGAAATTTCTGGTGCCACCACCACCAGCCGATTCAATAGTCAATCAAGGTATCGTCGATCCGTCTCCCTGCCGACGCTACTTTAATCCACAGGCGTCACGGTGCTTAAGGTGATATGGGGCAGACCATTTCAGGGTCTAGGCAGAGCTTGATCCTTTGCCAACCGTTCATTCGGGTCGTGTTGGATGGGCCGTGACAGCGCAATCGTGCAGGCTGGTGCGCATGAACGGCAATGTGCTGCATCTACGATACGCGAGATTGCTGTGCTGGCAGTCTCCCCTGGGCTTAGCCTCCGTCACCATCAGGCCCAGGTCCATGGGACCCTAAACTTTGTTGTTTTGCTCCTCAGATTCTCTCCAGATTCTCCTAGCAAACCCCCTCCAAGAACGGAAATCCGATAATGCTTCTTCTTGTTCAATTGCCTTCTTCTTTTGATATTACAAAGATGGTCCGATGCTTTACTGCCGAGCCGTACCGATAGCCCATGTTACGGAGGAAAACATCCTTCCCGTGTTTCATTCCTCAATGTTGTTAGTATCTTTGCACCGACAGATATCGGCGCACTCTTGCATCAGCCGTAGACAAAGCGAGGTAGTGCCTGCAGATCGCTACCAGTGTTGGTTTCTCTTACATTTATATAGCCTATCGCCAAGAAACCCCGTCGCCCCAAGATGGAATCCGGGGGACGGGTCCAATACCCGTAAACCTGGTTCATTGTCCCTAGTGGATCAGTTAACGTCGATCCTGACCCACTTGCTCCATACTCCCGGATAACGAGTCCCAGTTTTTGTCAAAGGACAACTAATGGTTAGATTGGTCGGACATTATTACTACCTACACACACATTAAAGGAAACAGGGACAGGGAGAGATAAAATCAGCTGACCAGGGATGGGAAATTGCGTCGTAACACATGCCTGTAGCTTAAAGACTCTTTAATCGTGTTTCATAGGTCCCTTGATCTACATCCTGAACCGCGTGGCTGATACGCAAGTCAAAAATGAGGCTTTTCTGGAGTGGCTTCATCCGTCGGTCCCATTGGCTGCCCACTGCATCCGCACCAGGACGGGAAAAGACGATACGAGACCAAAGCCAAGACACAGCAAACTTATGTCATCTGACTGTAAACACTGTTTATTATCCACAGAAAATGTGTCCATTTTTTATTCGCTGGCCCCTAACAAAAGCAATAGCAATCAGGAATAATGCCTCCCACCTTAACCCAATAGACATTTCCGGTTACCAGTAATCTTGTCCTACTGTCTCAGTATGTACACCCTGAAGATCGCAATGCCCCTCTGTGATCTGCCCTCACGCCCCTTGCACTCCCATCCTGCAGGGAACTTCCTCCAGACTATTATGGCTGTACCAAAGTTTTGCCCCGAGCCGTGAAGCGGCATTAGGTTGATTGAACTGCTGTACATGGCGTTAGCTTGTCGGCCGATTCGGCTGCATCAACAACCACAACAACTTTGTAAACCCGTTTTTGCCGATAACATGTTTGTCTCTATACTATTGAACCCTTTGAAAATCGGGTGGGTGGTCCTCCGACGGTGGCAATGAATCCGATAAGTCAAACAGTTTCATACAAGTACAAGACACATTGGCGCCTCACTTTTTAAAACTCATTCAACTCGACAATCCCTTTGTTTGTTTAGGTCCCTTAAATATTTTATTTTACCATCTATGATTCTTCCATTCCTCCCCTGTTCATTTCCCTCGTCTCATCATATCCCGATCTACGCCCTTGGGCACGATCATCATCACGTTGATCAATTACTCGACGAACATGATGAATATGAGATTCAATTTCCTGGTGCATGGTATGAAGGCTCATCGGTATGCTGAAACCGGCCCTTCTCACCCTTGTGTTCAACAACATACTCCACCAACCTCAGACATAGGAAGCCCGGATGTCAAGATTGAAGGTAGGCCTCATACAGAAGTTCATGATGGGAGACTCACATCGACTAACACCTTCCACAGAATTCGATACCGACTCTCCAGATGCACCACGTCGTGCAAGCATGCCATGCCTGGCTACTCCATCTCGCGAGCGTTCCTCGATACAGCTACCGAGCTTCGAGGCACTTGACCGAGGAGTCAAGGCTACCGCACAATTGAATGGGCTCAAGAGGGATAATCCTCTCGACATCTCACTTCCGGGCCCCTCTCACTTAATTGCCTACGCGAGTCGAAAGGCTCCTCCTACACCTCGCCTGTTATGGTCTTGCTGGACTCCACCAAATGATGGCTCGATTACTGAACGCAGTCCTCCAAAGCAGAGGACAGTGACTGGCCTCGGAATTCTCCCCTTCGGTTTCGGTGATTCTCGACAGATCATACATGACAATCCTCCATGCGACAGAGCAGACAAGCATTTCGCATCCCGTCTCAGTCCAACCACTACCAGTTCCCAGCAAAGCCTATCACCCGACGTAAACTCCACGTATCGTAGTAATCAGAAGTACACAACAGAAGAGGGCGACTTCATCATCTATGCCAGACACGACAGGAACATGAAATGGTCAGCCATTGTGGAAGAGTTTGCTGCCATGTTTGGCCACTCTCCTCGACGCACGATCCAAGGCCTCCAAGCTTGGCACTACCGAATGAACAATCAAATACCAGTCTGGGATGCCGACGGATGGCTATGCTTTGAACATGACGATGATGAAGAGCCTCGACAGATCAGCATCAAATCTCGCGAACGACATATGTATCTACAGCCCGGCGAGTCGCTAGGTATTGCCCAGCGATATCCTGAGCGCGCTGTGCACTACCCATGGGTTGATCCCAAGACCAAGCTGATGGCAAAGGACTGGGGTATGTAACTTATGTTACTGCACAATGAAGAACGATGCTAATCATGTCAACAGCTGCCAAGCGAACTCTTCAATACGATATCAGGCAGCGACGGCAGAGAAAGCAGTTGAAACGATTACTTGCTAAGCGTAACTTCATTTGATTTCTACAGGCCACAAAGGCCGCATGTGTTGGTTTTGTTTTTAAAAATATGTATAATAGGGTTGGGTTGTATTGCAATGACGTTAATGATATGGTTTCAGCTAGTTCTAAGTGGTTTGACATGGCTTACGGTTGACGACCTTTGGTTACGCATGGATTGGCTTCGGTGGTACTGGGATTGACTTGAAAATCTATTTATAACTTAGAGTAAATACTCCATATTTGTTTATTGATTACGATCACTGAATCTTTAGTCTTTGGCTCCCAATCATTTTGTGAAACTGAAGATGATATTAGGTGGACAAGAATAACGTCCCCTGGTGGTTCTCACGGGTTTATAGGGTATCAAGCCCTCCTACCAGCGTTCCGATAGAGCCAAGGTGTCTTATTAATTCTACGATCAAATGGAGGACTCCCAACTGACATAATGGCTTTATGTTTTCTTTCTAGGGTATGAACTTGGGCTCCTGCTTTTAGCAATAAAGTACCAGCTTGCTCAATTGTCTCTTGCCCCTCATGAAAACAGGCTTAATTGCTTGATTATCATATCATGTAGGGTAATTAGGGTTATATTCAGCCAAGTTCTCCAAATGAAATCTGATACATAAATTCTGAAACATACGGACTTTCTTGGCTGTGTTACCCAAACACTCACCTTAATCGATCACAGGTCAACAAGGTTATCCACAATTGAGTCATATGCATGCACATCGCAAGCCTCACTCAAATTGGGGCACTGACATGGATATGTCGCCAAGTTTCATGCGGGCTTCTAACTAGAGACCGAAGTTGCATTACCTTATGCTTACGAAATCCTCCCTGTCATCATATAGCGTACCACAAACCGTGGTTACACAACATTGCTGAGGTCCAAGTTGGTGGGTCTCAAAATCCCATTAACCCGCAATGTCTTAGCCCGGCTCTTTTCTTTGTCCAAGACATTGACAACTCATATTGAGACACGGCTCCGTAAGACACGGCTCACTAAGACACGGCTTAGTGAGACACGGCACAGTGACATAAGATGGCCTTTGGTCACGTGAAGTACGGACAAACGGACGCAAATAAAGCGGTTTTAACCAAGATAGCGAATTTTCACATCAAGTAGTGAATTCCCCATAATCCCCTTCACTGGCTCATATTCTGCCACAGTAAGGAGTAGTGGAGTATGTGGCTTGTTAGAGTTGAGCGGGCGGCACCTGCAAGGAGAGTAGAACGGTAGTTAACTCCAATGATACATGTTGTTTGAGCCACGAGTAACATTGCAACGCATACCTGTTACTGCTATTGCTAACATCTTACGGAATTCCTAAAGAGTATTCACCGAGAGTTTCACCGATGTACTATTTGCCAAGAGTCCAAAGTTCCAACACAAGCATTTGTGGCTGAGATGGTAGACATTATGCATAATCGCCCATGGTTGGTTGAAATCTGTAGAGTCTATGAGGCTTGCAAGAGGATGTGCACCGGGTTGTCTAGCATACGCACCAATGGCAAAGGCTGTGAACTAGTAGCCGTTCTCTCAGGAACAAACGTTGGTGGCGTTGTGAACAATGGAGAACGCCCCCTTAGGTAAGACTCAGGTGTTCGTATAGCTGCTAGTGACACAACTGTATGGAATACCTAGACTCTCTGACACATCGCAGGACAATGAAAAACATTCCACAATACCATAGTTATGCAAAGGGATGGGGACGTGTAGCGGTGAGCGAAGGGCAATGCAAAACTTGACGGGATCTTGAATTACTGTCTCAAATGATCGAAATCTGTTGAGATTAAGGATGAATTCAGGTATATAAGACTCTCTTGATTCCCGCAAATAACTTCTCATCTCATCATCACAATCACAATCATTCACTTCCACTTCAACACTTCAACCAACACTTCCAACACTTTCAACCCTACAACCTTCAAGATGTATGCCTACACTGTCATCGCTTTCCTGGCCGCTTCCGCCGCCGCTGCCAGGGGACCTTCTATCAACTCCATGACCGTCCAGCAGGCTTCCAACTCCTGCGCCAACGGCCAGAGCGTTTACTGCTGCAACCAGGTCACCAACAAGCCTGCTGGCAACTCTGTTGGCGACGGCGCCGGCATCGCCAACGGCCTCAACCTCTTCAGCGGCTGCTCCAAGCTTGATGTCAACGTCATCGGCATTGCCAACGGCCTCCTCAACAAGGAGTGCCAGGCCAATGCTGCCTGCTGCCAGGACAGCCCCAGCACCGTAAGTAACCAGTTCACACAACGTCTTGATCAATGCTAACAATTCGCAGGCTGCCGGTGGTCTTGTCAACGCCGCTCTGCCTTGCATTGCTATCAGCAACCTTATCTAAGGTTGAGCTTCGAGGAGACCCTCCGGGTATCCAATGGGACGTCTGGGGGCAGGAGAAGGCCTGGATCGTGGCCTTTGAGGACATGCTTGAGAAGTCTTGACAATGCGGTCTGACCGTGTGATACTTGCTGGAATTAGAGATCCTGTACAATTTTTTCTTCGGGTGTTGCTTTGCTTCACCAGTGTGCGCATTTTAATATAAGATTTATCTTCTTACCATACAAAACTTCCCAATCACACCGTGACTAGTATAGACTGCACCAGAATCAGCATGTCCTGGCCAAATCTGGTTCTGCAACCATACGATCTTTTCTCGAATTCGTATATTGTAATCTTCGTTCCACGAGGTGTTGGGGACTTGAAGTTCCGTGCTACATCAAGGTCAAAGTAGTTAATCATTCATAGCTATTACTTTCATCGACACAGTCCTTGTTCAACACTGAATGTGTTGGATGACTTTACATTCCTGGCGTGATCCTGCATTTACGTCTTGCTCTACTTTTTACTTCTTCAGTAGCTTTGTAGGCAACTTTCAACACCCACCAGAAACTACTCTAATATATTATCTACAATTGGCATTCAATGGTGCAAGAGGTTACGTGACTCGGCCAACCGAGGGCACATCATGAGTAACCAAGATTGACATTCAAATAGCGAGGGGTTGCATTGCCAGAGTCCAAATTGGGTACGTCTTAAGCTGAGCACTTGAAGCCATGTTCAGGACAGTATGTTCAAGACATGAATCTCGACAAAGAGTTTAAATAAACCCCAAGTATCACAATGCAAAGGCTTGAGAAGAATGAAGGGAAAGCGGGAAAGAACATGTATCTTATTTAAGCGTTTAAACAGGTCTAATTTCTAATACAATTCCACCATAAATCACGGCTTTTTCAACCAGAATAACCTGCTTGGTGCTGCTGACGATAAGTAGTCCAAGAGTTGTGCATCCGGAGTCTTTGGCCGGGAGTAAATTCTTCATAACAGATGCTGTGGCAGAGAGTTAGTGATGAATCAGCTGGATGGCTTGCCAAACTACTTACTCATACGAGTAATCCATGTAATTGTGAACTGGATCATAACCGGGTATGTCGGGACAAGTGTCCTTTCGTGAAGGGCAGCCACTCGTCGGCTCTCCTTGCGCCGGGGTATCGGCGACAGAATCCCCTGGGGCATCACAACCATTCTCAAAAGTGTGAAAAAGACTGAACCAATGCCCGACTTCATGGATCGCGGTGCCGCCCAAGTTATACGGTGCAGAATCACCACCAGGAACACTCTGTGCCTCAATTACACAGCCATCACGGATGAATACGTTGGATCCAGTGGTGGTGTTGGAGGGAAAGGTGCAATAACCAAGAGCCGCTGTCCTACCAAGCCTCGCAGTATCGACAAAGTAAAGATTGAGAGTGCTGTAGTCGCCCTGACGTAGCGCTCTCTTCATCTTGATCTCATCACCGCCACTAGCCCATTTTGAATTGGTGGTGCAGGTTGTGTTTTTCAGATTGAATGAGATATTGTGAGGCGCGAATGCTGCGTTCAAAACCTTGACCTGGGCAGCTACCTGTCGTTGCGAAATTGCTTTCGATGCGTTTGAGGTTACAACGTGAATGTAGGTATCGACACAGATATGTTGTGAAGTTTCAATCCTTGTCACCTTCTCAATGTCCTCTAGCATCTTGACACTGGCCCTTTGCTCAGAAGTAGGGTTGTTGATGGCGCAGCGTGAAAATTGGTTTGAGGGCTGGGCATACGCTACCGCGTTGCTGAAAAGAAGCAGAACCAGGGCTCCGAGAAACATGTTTGACTGTGTTACGGCAGCTGTAGAGAGAGGAGGAGAGGCTACAGGGAAGCTATGACCCGAAGTCAGCGTATGGGTGCATCTTATATCTCATTGTTGTCGTGGTTGGATTACGAACTTCCAAACAGTAGGAATGCATTTACTGATATCCCTCTTCGTATCCGTTGTTCCCCAGGCCCAATATTGCCCTCCAGCCGCTGCATAATATCGAGAACAGGATCAATGTATTATCGTTAGTGATGAATGGCATTGCATTGGTTGACATGCTCGGTGTCTCACTGGGCAAGCCCTCGCGGGAACACGGCACAGCAGATGGACATTGGATCGAAAAGCAGGATGGGATTCAACATATTCGATAGTGGCTTCAAGGGAGAACTGCATACGGATAAACGGCTGGAAGGATGGAGTGCTAGACATGATCGGCAGGGCACCCAGAAAACTGTTTCGGCGCGTAGGCTGCGTGACGTCAGTATCGTGTCTCATTATTTAAGGGAACAAGCCTGTATATGGGATTTGAATGGCTGAGAGGAATGCCAAGTCCTTTCATTGTCAAAGAGCACCTTTAGGCACCAGTGAGGGCGATGAGCATATTGCCCATATGTGTTAATATGTGTCCTTTACCTTTGTGTTGGGGCTGAAGCCTCTTTTAAACCCTCAACCTACTCACAGTCAAAGAGCACAGGCCGATCTTACTCGGGGAGGGAGGCAAGGAAGAGGATAAGGTAAAGTAGCAAATATGCCAAGGTATTTGACGCAGATTCTTTATGTTGAAGACTTCACGGTGCGATCAACATAAATGATTCGTAAGGATCGTCGGCGCAATGTTGAATTACACTATCTAAGCTACCTATATCAACCAAACAAACTTCTAAACTTCCCTCTCCACCATCATCCACCTCATCTAAATAGCGTGACTTCAAAATATCAACAAAACAAACTACTAAGCTTCCCTCTTCACCATCATCCACCTCATCTAAATAGCGTGACTTCAAAGGCAAAATGCCAGACCTGCTGGTTATGACTTGAATTGCTTGCCCTCCAGTACTGGTCAGATACGATGACGAAACTAGCTTTTGGGAGAAACTCACTTTGAATACCTGTCCAAAGGGCTGAAACAGCTTAGGCACCGCCAGGTGCAGCGGGAGCAGCCGGGGCACCGGCGGGTGGTGCGCTGGGTGCGACTGCAGGACTGGTAGGGACAGCAGCAACGCTGGAAACCGAGGTAGGAACTCCATTAACAGTAGTAGGGACACCGACAACGTCAGTGGCGCAGCCAATGGGCTCAGTGGAGGTGGCAGTAGTAGATATGAGAGCGCTGAGAGAAGAGATGATAGCTGCAAGGTCTCCAGGGGATTGGCGCTTGGCAAAAGGAAGACCGCCATCAGTCAAAGCATCTGACGTTGTAGTGGCAACGGAGACCTCAGTGGGAGTACCAGAGATAGCGGTTGAGAAAGTAAGAATATCTGTTATGGGAACTGTAGGTAGCTGGCCGAGAAGAGAGCTAAGAGAGTCGAAAAAGTCATTAAGATCAGCTAGGTCGAACTGACGTTTCTCAAGAGCAGCATCGTTGGAGCCGCCCTGAGGAGCCGCGAGGGCAACGGAGAGAATTGCAAGACCAATAACAAACTTCATTTTTAAGGAGGTATTTGAAACAAGTGAGAGTGGAATAAGAGGTATGAGTGTTGATACTGTGGTTGATGTGAGCGTTTGAATGATTCTGAGTGTTGTAGTGCTGAGATAGAAGCAACTCCCATAAGATATTATATATTGAATTTTCAGTACGGCGTTCAAACAATTCTGCTGTTCCAAGGAACTACTCCATGACGCAACTTCCTTGGTATCTCGGTGGTCGTAGCCATGACAAAGAATGTCTGGCTGCTATAGAAGATAATCATCGAACTTGATCGCGATCGAGAGTACTCAGATCGAATCTTGTTGTTACATCATCTGGTCTCAGCCAGTATATATCAGGTTTACAACAATTTGACTTTGCAACTGTGTAAGCACAACCGTTGTTCTGGCTGTGGAACGCGGGATCAACAGTAGCATATCTCAAGTGGTATGTTTGCGTGGCTGCTAGCCTCTCCCGGGGACGTCTCACTTTTAACTCTAGAGAAACAGGATTTATTAGGACCGATTAGAGAGGGGTTCTGTACCTAAGCGTTGAGATCTACAGAATCATAATGAGGTAATCTTGGATGAGTTGTGTTGTCAAGGCCGATAATTCACGATATCGTCGATCTGATCAAACAATCGATGTCAGAAGACATGGACCGAACATGAATGATCTCTCAGTGATAAGAGGAAATTACTTAAACTTAGCGGCCCTTGAAGTATCCCGATGTTTTACGTCATCCCATAGTTTATTTCTTCCACCTAACTGCTAGTTGCTAGATCATGTTTGCACAAAAGAGTTTAACCATTGAATGCTGATAATAGACTCCTTAACAGTTACATCATTGCGGCTCGTAAAATATGGAGTCCTCACCTAGACCAAGAACGGATGATTGATGAAGATGTTTTACACGTTGCACTTACACGTGACTGTCACCCCTGGTACATGCCGGCAATGTAAAGACGATAATATTGCCAATATTATCGTTGGGGGATGCCAAAACACATGCAGATTGGAACGCTATCCCGCTTGATGAGAATTTCAATTAACAATGGCCCCTTTGTTTTTCATCATTCCCCTTCCACTCACCCAACAATGCTTCGTCCCCAAAGAGCAGGTTTATATCAATAAATACTTTACTAGGTCCATTATGGCACATTTACAGTTTTCAGCTACTTTGTACTACATCCCAATCTTTGAATGCCTCAGAAAGGACCATGCGCTTTACTATCATCACGGCTATCATCGCCGGCTGTGCCGCAGCAGGTTCACATTCAAAACAACACAAGCCCATCAAAAGGGCCTCGACCTTCCAGATAGTGTACAACGGGACAGAAAAGCTCAAGGCCGCCAATAATACCCTGTACATAGGGTCGCCCAAACAAGACGCTTGCTGTAATCAGTTCAATGCTGAGGATGCGGCCACCTTCTATCTACAAGATGAAGAGCTCTTCCTCTATTCACCTGGAAATCCTAAGCAACAGGTGATTGTAAATAGTACAAAAGCCGCTACAGAATGTGAGAAGACTCTCATCGGATGCCGCACTTTGCTCACAATATTTCCTCTAGGTCAAAATTCCGTTGGATACTCTATTGGTTCAAGAAAAAAGCTGGAGAAGGCACTGAGAGAAGGCTGGCGAATAGATGATGATGATAATATTACCTTCAAAGGCCTCAACCTGATGGCGTGCAGCAGCTCTGGTGTTAGGCGGGACATCATTGTTCAGAAAAGTGATTGCAAGCTCAAAGGTTGCAGGGCATGTCGGAGAGTCACAGCAAAAGCGGCACATAAAAGTCATCCCACGAGTTGCTTGTATAGTGGAGAAGGACAAGTTGTGTCACACTTTTGCTTATAGCGGAAGAACTAGTTAGGATGGTTCTGAGATATACAGCTGTATGGTAACAGATCTTACTTCTGAGAGTGACCGCGACCTGAGATGCTTCCAATACATATCTGTAATAAGCTCTGGAGTCATGGATATTTCAGAAATACTCGCCGAAATTCATGAACAAAAATAAAGGCTTCAAGCGACGATTCTTCTTGAATGAAACTCAGACAAGCAAAGATGGGAACAAAGATGGGAACAACTCCAGTCATGTCAAGCCAGCGTTGCGTCTACAAGAATAGCAACTGGTAGCTCTGACAAGTCGTGTAGCGTGTAGCACTCAACAAGACACCCTTTTTCATCTTGACCTAAAGGGAGCTGAAATGAATGGGTGGATTGCCAGAGGTTGGCTGCCAAGGTTGCGGGAGCCGGAACAAAGTTCAGGGAGAGCGCGGAGATTTAAATGTGAGTGGAACACAGCCTCATGATGCAACGCAACGGGAGATCACTATTAATTTGTGCCGCGATCACCCCTCGTTTGTCTCGGATCCTGGTTGTAAGTGTACCCGGACAGGGGCTATTTATTGCTTTGTGCCGTTTAGCCCTTTTTTGACTGAGAAAGTGGGTGCAAGTCTACCGGCCAAAATCATCCCTTGGTATTGCCTTAGATGGCAGTTAAGATTACCGTGTGAGAACAAGAGAGCGAAAAGCATTATAAAGACCTCTCTGTGCCGGTGCTTGGAATGAAGAACAATCCAGCACTCATCCGATCTACACTCCTTTAGCCACATTCACTTAGACCTCAGTCAATTCCTTCACCACGAGACTCCTAATATCTCACAACATGAAGTTCTCTACATCAGCCCTTCTTCTCGCTTTCATTCCAATTGCCATCGCCAGCCCTGATAACTATGGGTATGCATATGGATGTGATTGCGAAAAGGTTGCTACTGTGACCGCTACCTCTACATGCACGGTCACAACGTCGATTCACGACTCCCCAGCCACCAAGATTGTCGAGGTCACTGTACCGGCGTACAAGGCCCCGGTTACTAAGACTGTCACCAACGTTATTACCTCAGTCGCCAAAGAGTCAACCACCATTACCGTCAAGGTCACTGAGCCCGCGTACAGAGTCCCAGTCACCAACACGGTCACTCAAGTCGTCACCACGTACGGCTGGAAGCCTACCGTGACCAAGTACCACAACGAGCCGGCATACACCATGTACAAGACCATGACTGTCACTGAGTCTATCACCAAGCCCTGCACTAATAATGAAAAGCCTCAGTACAACATTGGAGTCTATGACAATTCTGGAAGCGGAGACAACTATGTTTGAGACAAGAGGGGTCGTGGGCGTTTTTTCTTTTGTCATTCTGTTTTAATAGCTTAATTCATCGAAGTGGGGATGGGCATATTGGGTGGTTTGGGATCATTTATGTCACAAGTATGTCCAGAGTGACACTTTTACGACTTGTTGGAGTGCAGGGACTTTTTTAATCATAATATTACTCTTTACTATTAATCACAACTATTAACTGCCGATAATTGACTGTCATATGTAGCCCGCTTTCCGTACGTATATCAATGAGACAGGAACATCATTGATCAAACCCGTCGTCATTGTGTTGTCATATATTCCGCGGTCATAAGTGGAATAGTCTACCTACAAAGAACTGTGCACATGGCCATCAGTAATACAAATCATATAAACAAGCCAGAAGTTACCCAGTTTCTTATCAACATCTATAAACAAATATTATAAGATATAACTTACCTTGAGGTTAGGCAGATACCGCAATTCCCTAAATGCTCATGATTCTAATACAACTTTGCCATTGCTAGCTTTCTCAATATCAAAAAGCGATGGCATGTTTGATGAGCTCAATGCTGGAAAGTGGCAATACTAACTCGGTACTTGAACCTTTGGTCATCCCCCTTCGAACGAGAATACAGACAAGTTATACCTATGATATTCTGCAATTCCCATTTTCATTCTAACAGTGACGCAGTCCATGGGAGCTAAAGTCTGATATAACTATAATATGAATACCTGCATGTTAAAACAGGGGAATCACGCTGAAAAGAGACAGAATAAAATGTTCGAGGTACAAACTACTACTGTTATTGAAGAAACTACTAACGCTGAAGTGATCGAAAAGTATGAAAGTCGAGGATATCTGCCAATGCTGTACAAGTTATCGCCGAATTGTTTATCAAGCACGGAGCAGTGTGTATATGGCTCCAACTTCATGGCAATCTCGATAGCATACTGTCATGCTGCTAGTGGAGAGTTAAGAACTGTGATATCGAAGCGAGACATATCAAGCCAACAAAATGAAAATTCACAATTACTCAACCTTTTTGGGGGCAATATTCATTCATGCTAATGTTACCTTTTAGCTATATCACATAACTGTTCTATCCATGCTGACCAAATTCCAGTACTCGAGCCATAGTCAATTCATGAGATCAATAATGTTGCCAATCCAATATTTCGACATGTTCTCATCCCTTTCTCAAGACAAGGACACGTTTGAAGGAGCTGATGTATCTCGTGCTCAACCCGCATCTTGGTACTGGGAAGTTGCTATGTATGATTTGGAGAGATGAGCCGCATTTCGTTTCCCATAAGATGGCGCGTAGTCACTTATGGAACTCGGTTCAACAAGACTGGAGACTACTTCCAGCATCAAGGGGCCGGCTTGCACTTTTTATCTATCTTGAGAAAGAGGGAAACTTGAATGGCTCCCATAATATCTGTCGCCATAGGAAGAATCCATCATCGCTAAAAACGAGGGAAATGCTAAGATTCTTCCTTGTCAGTAGTATGGTCAGTAGCAACCAACCTGAAAGAAGCAAGATTTAGATAGCTGACATCAACCCTAGGCTGGTCACACGGCCTTAGTAGTAAGGTCGCAAAGTTCCCCATTTTGAAAACATGGAGGCTTTCGATGCCAATAGTAAGCGGTTGCTCAAGCTTCACGTGCATGACGTTGACAGAGGTTTCGTCCAGGTCAGTCTTGACGGTAACGAAACTCCAGTGCCATGGAAGAACGATTTAAGCGGTCCCGATAAGCAAACAACAGTTGATAACTTCAATATTAACAGTCATTCTTTCGATCATGCCTAGGACAACAGGACCGATGAATAGGAGACTTTAGTTGTCAATTACAATTAGGTTAGTTATTCTTGATATTGCCTGTGTTTTATGCTGAATAGCGCATCTAGTGCAGTCACTACTACGTGGCTATCTTGGAATTGCTATTACTCCAGATCCCCAGTTTGACAAAGTTGAAATTAAGGGAGGGCAGATCCAGCATTACATGCAAGACAAGCCAGGAAAGGAGATTGGTTTTGATGTTTTATCAATGTTCTATTTCACGAATTTTTCAGTTGATATGACATGAGTTACCTGTCGAGGCATGAATGATCATCAACTGATTGACAAAAGCACCAATTACTTCCAACTCAAGCGTGTTGTCCCAGGACCAGCAACCACAACATCAACACAATACGAAGTTGATCGCTACGAAAACAAATAAAGATAAACACTTCTAGAAATTGACTAGTTATTCAAGCGAGTTGAATGTAAGGACAGAGATCTCTCAAATGCGACCCAAAAGAAACTCAACGCCGAGGGTCCATGTCACAGGAGACATAAATTGGGTCATCGAAAAGGACATTTATAAATTTTGGGAACTGCTCCAAGTTGCAGTGGTATATCATGAAACAACAGAGGAACAAAAGGACGATGATGCGTATTGCCACAAGTGGAATAAAGGAAGAGGTTGGAGTTTGGAGTTTGTGAGAGGCTTTGTCTGTCAGCGAACAAAGAACTTGAACGGTGATGGCCACAAAGCAATCACGATTTCGTTTCCGGTTGAAATAAATATGATGCAGTATCGCTTTGTAGCCAAACTCGCTCTACTGACGGAGATAAAATTGTTTGTTCTCGTACCTCTTACTTGAAGCGCCATTCTCGAATTGCAACATGAAGCGAGACGTACGCGTGCAAGATACTACTCTGCTCTGTATTTCTTTCTAGACAAAACATTTTTACCATGTTCCAAGTCATAAACATAAGAACGGAAAGAACCTGCACCACGCAGCAACGCTCGTCGTACTCCGGTCCGTACTTTTGTCTGGAGTAGCAACCCAATCGGATGGCGAGTTTGGCCAATCATGGACTGAGATGAGGCATTTACTTGGAGGTTCAGGGTAAGACAACACCACGAACTAGAGGATTATTATGTGGCTTGCTACGGAGTAGTACAAAGAAGCCTCAGCAGCGCGTAGTGAACGAACTGGGTTGCTCCATAAGTCGCTATTTATGGTTCCAGGGAGATGCTGTCCTTGACGCCCAGTCATGCCATTTCAGTTGCACCACGCACGGGCTGTGTGTTGGTTGTATCGATGTTACCCCGGGGAGCTGGAGCCACTATATGCCACCCTGAATGTCACCCAAGACCGCGCGCTTCGAGACTGGCCCAACAGACAGGGCTGAATGCTCAAGTAGGTACCGAGTATTTTGCCCATGACATCCTTATCACTTCACCAAACCTAATGTCCAAGTCGCCATCCGATTCATGGATTAAAAAGCTTGTTACCCCTGCCCAGATCCTAAGCTTTGCTCCAAATTCGCAGTCCAAACTCCAACAGGACATTAACCCACTCACCCTGCAGGGATATTATTAGCCATGCTACGACAACGGGACCATGGGGGCCAAAATGAACCATGATTTGCGGACTGGATGCAGTCAGCTTACAGATCGGAGCCTGTAATACCATTTTGAAACCAGGCTTAGCGAAAAGGACCATCGTTACAAAGGCTCCAAGTTGCGCCCCCATTTGATCCTGCCCGACCGGTCCGCTCCTTTTCCCTGTCTCTTGGTTCTTCCTTTTCATTTATTGTTTCGTTAGCGGTTTTTGATCGTCTTGAGTTTGCGCCATGAGTCAACAACAGCATCTTCCGGATAGTGAAGGCCTGCAGGTCAACACGGACGCTGAACAGGCCGCCAAAGCTCCAGAAGTAGCACCCGGTTACGACAACGGCAATTATTACATTCCCCCTGGGTATCATCACCCTCAGCAAGCGTCGTCGGATGGAGTAAGGATACCTTTCGGGCTTGGAGTTTGGACTTTCGCGGCGCTCGTCGCTCTATGTACGGCTATCGTTGTCGGCGCTGGTGTAGGTGGAGGATTAGGCGCTGCTTTGGCGAATAAATCGTAAGTTGAAACTAAAAATGCGGTCAATTATGCTTATTTACATGTCAATACCAGTGATTGCTCAGCGGACTCAGCATCCGATACCGCTCCCGCCGCGACAGCAGAACCAACCGCAACGTCATGCCCGACTCCCGACAACAGCACATCAGTCAACGACACGGCTCCCTATGTACCGCGAGCTGCTGACACAGTTAGCCTGCTGGAGTTAGATTGCCCCGATTCGAAGAAAGACGAGACACGATACAAGACCAACAAAGGCTACGAGTTCAAGTGGTGGTGCGGCGTCAACGCAGCACAAGGCACTCCGGCTGAGGGAGGAGGCATTGTTGCCGATTACGCGCCTATATATGCGTACACGATCAATGACTGTATGGAAGCTTGCGGTAATATGATCGACAAGGACGCCGAAACAGGCAACGGAGTGAAATGCGCCAGCATCGTCTTTTCGAAGCGCATGAAGGACGAATTAAACGGTTTAAACGCAAATTGCTGGTTGAAGAATAATTCGAAGGCACAGGTGAAGCTTTCTGACCAAGTTTGATGATGATTTGATGCTAATTTGATGATAGGGGAGCAATTGGGGTTTCAAGGACGATTGGTACGCGTACGCGGAGCTAGACAACTGAACAAGTCGAAGAGGGGCATTTTAGACTGGCAGGAATACCTAATGATTCGATTGATGCACTCGAAAGTAGTTTAATTCTAGAAATGATACCAATTCTGCCTCTGTCGGGGGCTGAAGCTATTCCCAACTCACGACCCAGCACCCGCACCCGCGGGAAACCACGGAAAACAGGCGAGAATTAAGGGGAAATGAGCTCCAGCCTTAACCGTTACATCGAACTCCCGAACCAGAACAGCCCTGCGCCTTTTTGGGCTGATCCTCAAACTGTGCCAAGTTTTGACAGGTGCTCACGGCAGGGATTGTAAGCACAGCCCTCGCGCCAAGAACAGAAGGATCAGCGACGACCTTCGGCAGTTGTTCACTCGCGATTTGCCAGTACAAAGGCCTTTTGGGCCAGGTCGTTTCAAGACAGCTTCGTGATAAAGGAGAGGATGTTTAATTTTTGTACTGTAGTCTTAAGGTTACCAGTGATAAGGTTGCTGAGGCTTAACGGGGGATCCACTATTCGGGCTACCCCCACTTTCCGGGACACGGAGTTATCGCGTGGCATTGGACCGACGCGTACATTGTTGGGAGTCGCTTGGAAGAGCAAAGCGTTAAGCGAAGGGAGGGGTACGGCGAAGCGACGACGAGATACTGTCAGACATATAGAAGCTAGCTCTAGATATTTCCCTCAACGTCAGATTGCTATTAGTCACATCTGTGTGAAGAATAGGTTCTCCTGAACAATGCCAGTGTCAGCTGCAACTCTTATGAGGCAAACGAACCCAAGATTATAGATAGAATGGTAAACGAAGAAAGCCACGCAGGATAGTATTCTCACACTCCGTGATAAAGCTAAGAACGGATGACTCGGGAATGAAGTATTGGCTCTTCGGGTGGTCGGCAGGCATTAGGTCTATAAGCTCCTTCTCAAGCGAATATAAATAGCACTGTGCAAGACTCACAGGCAAACTACGCCAGTCCGAGATGTCACCTTCAGCACAATAGCGCAACAATATAGACACATCATCGCTGTCTCGGTACAAGTGATCCAACATTTCCCTTTGCACTGCGGAGTAGTCAGAGTCATCCACTCCATGAAGGTCACGTTCTGCTTCGGCCAAAGCCTCCGAGAACGAATCCAGCTTCACAATACCACATCGGACTTCATCAATGGAATTCATCTTTCATTGCAGTGTAGAGAAAATAACTGTCGGTTAGCAGGATGGGGATATGTGTCCTAAGTATAAGTCGTTTGTGAGAGTCGTTACTTGCAAAGCCAAGGCGCTTCTTCTGTTTGAGTTTCGTTACTGGTCAGCTGAGGAATTGATCCTAAGATGCTAAGATAGGAATATTTATGCAAGATGATTCTTCTTCTTATATGTTTTCTGAACAAAGCCAGTTGCATTCTCTGTAAGGCGCCCAACGCCAAACTACGTCCTGGCTCGTACTGACACTGGTTCACAGTCTGTTGCGGGGTCACCGAAATGAAGCCAAGTAGCGAGATGGAAAAAGGAACTGGCTATTATTAAAGACCGAATCAGCTTGAACAATACCTAGTTCAGTTATGAAGCCTTTGTACTTTCTTTGAGCTCGAATAGTCCTCTGCTTTATGTACTGCCTATACAAACAAAGACTTCAAGCGTGCCAATGAACTTGCTATTGCTTTGTAGGATGATTTGTGGCGGCAATCTCAACTTGAGCAATCACCGTTAGGTGGAAAGATCTGGGGCGAGGGTGAACATCGAACTGTTGGCAACAAAACTTTGGAATGGGACATCTTGATACTAGTTAATGAATGCGATGGAATCGCCTGTTTCCGTCGGCAAGTTGACAATACTCTGAATTTTGTGATATCGAACTAAAGAGACCGAAGGGGCGAGAGATCAAGCAAATCTTACTATGTCTTCATGGGGAAGAGGGAAAGCTGTTTATTTTCAGGCTTGGCGACTGGTGAAACTACGACGCCTTCATACTTTGTCGTGAGTGAAATGTGAGCCTCGTGTTTGTTATGGCAGAAGCCAACACAGGCCTGGGACGTGATGAAAGGCCATATACCGTTAACCACCGTGCTCTGATGGAAGTGAGGTGAGTTCCAGTACTATAGCAACAGTGGCATGAAGTGGAATGCCTATTCTGTTGTAATATCAAGAATTGTGACTGAGATGAACTAAGGCTTTGTGTGACCATCTATGAGCACTAGATCACCATCTTCCGTCACTGCCATTTGGTCATATTTTCATGAGATACACCGTGAAACGCAAAGATCTATTTCTGGTCAAACCTGAGAGAAGTCAGAAACTTTAACTAGCGAAGGTTTGAAAATATACAAAAATGACTCGCGACAAGGAATCATAAGCTTTTAATGGTGCTCATAAACGTTCAGCTAGCTAAATGAAAGTTCACAGAACACGTCATCCCGCTGACTTAACATTTGATAAATGAAGACTCCAGCTACAGCCAGGTTCCAGACGAGTCCTTGCCATTATGCACGAGAACTTCCTCATTGCTCCGACCGAGATCGCATATGGCCTCCAAACCGAACAACAGGAAGAGAAATGCCATCATTGCTCAAAGAGGCAACGAGGGCAACAAGCAAGGAGAAGGAACCACACTTGGACAAGCACAAAAGAAAACAGAGCATCGCAGAGGAGTTTGGCGCTTATTAGCACTGATTTAGTTCCGTTGATACTTCTGCATCCTGGTCCCAAACTGACAGTGATTCATCGCCTACCACCTGATAAAGAGGCTTGATATCCCCCTTCTCCATCTTCCGACTTTTCTTACCATCCTTCATTCTGAATCTCTACACTGTCAATCTACCATCCAAGTTCTGTATGGTGATTATAAGCTCTCAACATAACGGCTTCCGATCTTGAGGCGCCTCAGCTAGCCAGTCAAGGCGACAAGGCCTACCAGAAGAAGTGCACACTACAGCAGCAATACACTTCGACCTTCTTTTGGATAAACCTGAGCCGCTTGAAGAAGTTCCATAAAGCGCGTTTCTCTTGGCTCCACATTTACTCTGCCAGCTTTCATTATGACGACTTTCGATGCTGAAGCATTCGCCTTCCTTTCCTCCATCAAGGAGCCCGTACTCGAAAATGGAGCAGCGCGCACAAGACTTCTCGACATGATCAACAATCTCGAGGCTCCCCATCCTTACAAGATCATTCAGTGGCTTCAGATAGCAGAGTTTCGTGCCTTTGCGTTTGATAACCTGCGGGTCGACTGTGTCCAAACCTGGGCTGGTTATAAAACCCAAGTCCACCCCTTGTGGATTTTCCTCCTCCTAGGAAAGTCCATCGCTACGATGCTTGGAGAAGAGAGGTTTGAATGCACAGTCGGTGGTACCCGCTACCAGTGCCCCAGACTCGAGGAAGAGAAGATGGAGTTGGAGGACAGGTATGATGAATGGGCATACGAGACGGACGATATGTCGATCTACAGGCCTCATGAGCATGGAGATTTGTTAGTCTAAGACGATGTTGCACTGTTGCTCTGTTTGGAGTTGGTTTACCTTATAGCTGATGCTTGCTAAGCTCTCAGCCACAAGTCTCAACCTCAACTGCAAATAACAATCACGCCTTACTTGGACGGTGTCGCTCCTAGTTTCACATCAATCTCTAGAACTTCTAGGATAAATGAAGAATAAAACTTGAAAAAGACAATTCTAAACTGCTCACGTCTATGGATCATAAGCTCGGTGAAACCAAACACTGTGATATGATCTTGACGACGTTTCCGGTTGATGATTAACGAAACCCATTTACAACCAGCTACACAGAATCGCAGTAGCCAGTACATGTTATTCGTGGCTACAAACATATCATCACCAAGAGGTTTCTCTTCCTTATCTTCCCAAAATGGTCAAATGCAGCGACAAGGCAGATTAATGGTCCCTAGACCCCAATCCTTCGGCTGCCGAGAAAACTTACACAGCCCATGGCGACAGGTACTCGGCAATTCAATATATCAAGCAACTCCTCAGCCTCATAATGTGATCACTTAGACAAGTTCGCCCCTGAGCCAAACGTCAGCCTCTTTCGGCAAATCCAGCGCCATCCCTGCATCGTCTCCGCCAACCAGATCGCCCGCCGCTGATGGCATCAGCTTAGTTCCACGCCACAGCCGCCAGGGCTTCTCCGATCGATACAACGCTAATTCCCATTTTGTACCGTATGCAGCGCTGTAGCACAGCCACAACCCTTCTGATCTCCCGACCGCGGTAACAATTGGCTGGTGTTTGGCGTTCAGCTCCCAGGCACAAACATCGCATGGAAAAGCTGTGATCGGCTTACATGAGATCGCCCCGACCCAGCGCCCCGGTTCTGAGAGTCTAGAGGGCGTCTTGGCAAGAATGTGTAAGAGAAATTGCTGTAGGGGTACCGCTCGATTCTTCCCGCTAAGGAAAGTATTCTCGAAGATCGTTCTTGTGATGAGAAGAGATATCAGCCTCATAAGATCTTGGCCGACCAATCGCCATTCATATATAGATTCAAATAGGAAGAGCGGTCCATTGGTACTGGAAAGGGTTGAATATGTCGGAGGCAGCAACAGATATCTCGGTCTTGGTTAACGAAAGAGTTTGCTATCGTGAATTGGGGGTCAAGGGGAATGAAGCTCATATCTTAAATAGCCGTTTGAATAGAAGCCTATTCCCTATATAAACTATTTCCTTTAGTCTTATGTTTGTCTGTAGCCTAAAGAGATTCAGCCTCGTGGTATCAACTATTAAAGTCCTTCCACTTGGGAATCAGGTTAAGAGCCCAGCTTGAACACAAGTTTCCCTCTACGTCAGCCCTGTAATTTTCATCATGATATTTCCAGCATTCGTTGGCAGTCTGGAAGACATACACGCCAGCAGCTCTTCAAGTCCAGGCGGCCCCTATGAGATATCAGACCAAGTTGTTGAGATGGGTTTCCCTCAGATCATGCAATTCACTTGGACTCCATCGCTCTCCACAATGGCCCTCTTCATCTCCGAACCAGGTTCGCATACCATTTATGCAGCTTGTATGCCTCGAGGCTGGCAAGGGCCGGTGTATCTCTTCCCTGGGTCCAGCGTTGCTGGAGATCCGATATCCTCTGGACTCAGATCCAGCGACGGCTTCATCTTTCAACTCCCCGGAATACCCAGCTACAACACTCCTTCCAGTCAGGTCACTATGGCATATCATCGTTCACGGTCAAACCCTCGATACAGCTTCTCCATGAGGGTTGAACATGGTGGAAGTCGCAGAACAGAATCTTTCGAGTGGCGTATCTCCTCAGAAGCTCGGAGCGGCGCTTTTAGCATAGTTTGGGAGCTCGTATCGCTAGGTCGTACAAACAAGTCCAGCTCAAACCGCCCTCGAAGTTCAGAAGTTGTTGCCATGATACACGAAGACAATAGTCTATCAGGACCTGTCTCTGTTCATAGATCGGGGGGCTTCCAATTTCTGGGTAGGGCAACTACAGGCTCAATGGGATATCACTGGACAGTCATGGCTTTGATGAGTAGTGTAGCCATTTTGCAGAATGCCAGTTGGGAGTAGCACGGATAAGCTAATGAAGTTGTGATATTATTAGTACAGATAGATACTGGATGCGGGGCATCACGGAAGACGGCTAGATTTAGCAGGCTAAATCAGCTTCGTCTCTACTCTTCACAGACTAAATTTAAATAAGTTTATTAAATACTACTCTAAGCTTAGAGAGCTTCTCGGCTGCCAGGAGCTTTGACTCACATGCTCAACTTAGTATCGAGCAGTATTAGTTTTAAACACATAACTCGTCAAGCAAGGGAAGCCGTGCTTGGTTGATGCTGATCAAGTTGGAACCATCTTCCGCCGTTCCCTATGTCAAAGGCGGTCGGAGGGCGTTAGTAGGAGTCGGGCCATCCGAAACAACACGGCCGTGGCAACGCGATGAAGCCTAAGGTTGGAGCAGCAGGCTCATGTCCACTCCCAGGCACTCAGGCTTACCTTAGTGTTTCAAAGCATTGTTGATCTGATAACTCCCAAGATGTTGGGATATGGCATCTCAATCAGGATCTGAATGCGTTAGCTGCAGTTGAGTCCTGTGGCTGAAAGCTCATAGTCACCAACGTGGACCTTGGTCACATACACTTTTCACTCACAGTTTTGCCAGTCTTGACAGACACAGAGTTGGACAATCAGTCAGCGGCGATTGGTAAGAGTCGGAATTTGAATGGCCAAAGACTTGTATTCCTCTAACTGCCCTCGTGCCCTATTCAGAGTGAGTCCACGTCGCTGCATGGTTCAGAGTCACCAATCAGACGTTATTCGCAACCTTTTAGTCACGGGTCTTGAGGTATAATTACGCAATGGTCTAGGAGAATTCAGCAGTCACCCAACTACATCCGTATCTAATATCTCATGCAACCAAGAAACAATCTTTGTAAAAGTATTCCTGGCACCATTATGAAATATAACTCATTTTTACCTCAATATGTGTAACAACCGAATTTACCAGCAGTGGTGCAAATGCGGCGTGGAGTTAGAACAAGTTGGACCAATACTTCGTAAGTGTGAAGCAGCGGGCACATCTCAATGCGAGAACGTTGGAAAGGAGAAATCATGTGATGAGTGGGGTGCTGGAAAATGTGATAAATGTCAGGAGAAAGAGCTTGAGGACGAGAAGGTCAAGGAGTAGAAGAACAGGGGGCCGTGAAGACTGCAGGATAGTCACAGATCCAAATCACCAACACTCTATGCATTGACCATTTGTCAACTTCTGTGAGAGCAACCAAAAATTGGTGAGCAAGGTCTTGTCCCTCTTGAATCCTAGGGTGACTGTGGAAAGCTTTCCAACCACCATAAGAGTGAATACTCGGAGTCAGTGATGCTGTTAATGGCTGGTACAGGTATAAAACGGCTGTGTTCCGACATCAACTCTACTACCGCACCAATATTTTTCAACTACTACAAAGCTTCTCATATTCTAAATTCAACATGTGCGTACAGAAAATCTTCCACCACTGGTGTAAGTGTGGGGAGGAGGTTGAACGAGACTACCTTAACTGCCCATGTGATCTGGTGGGTACGTCAAAATGCAAGGGCTGAAGAAATGAGAGGGTGAACCTTTGGAATTGCCCCAAAGAGTGCAAGGAATGTGAAAGGAAGAGGCTAGAAAAGGAAGCAGAGGAAGCCAAGAGGAAGCAGGAGGAAGCTGCCAAGTAGGTACTTATCTAACTACGGACGAAGTACTGCTCATAGATTCATGAATCAATAGTCACTTCTGGGATCAGACTATAGCAGTCAATATGGTGTGATGTAATCATGTTGATGACGACGTTGATAACGTGAACCTGTGACCAACTAAGTTCTGTATGCTGATTTAAGCTCTCAGCCACAAGTCTCTGCTGCAAATAACACATCGAGTTCACAACTTGGACGATTTCCGTACTACAAAATAAGTCACTTCGCGGTGCTAAAGAAAAGAAGGATACTCTAACAGTTCAGCCCGTGTGTTGTTAACCATAAAGCCCAGGTTTTTGCATCAGTCTATGAATTATGTCAGACTCACGAGGAAAAACGAGAATGTAGGAGAATTACACCAAAATTTGTGGTACGTGTAGCTTCGGAGAAAAAGATACTAGGTGCTTACAGGCCATAGCAGGTGAGATCCGTGACCACAGATAAACCATGTATGCGTGTATTTGTCCCAGACAGGCTGTAATCTCAACGACAACGATGTTTTGCTTTTCTTACTGGCTGTGCAGATAAGTTGTCCCTGGTAATGCTAGCGTAAGCCAAGCCCTACGGCTAAGTAAACCCGCAGTGTCGAGGAGTGGTCTGATCTGAGAATTAAATTCAGGTACCTGATCTGAATATAGGATACGATAAAATATGCAAACTGTTAAAACCTTGTGATCAAGCCAACCGCCAACCAACAACTTTGTTGGTATCAAGTGTTTATTTTAGAGCCCTTAACGCAGCGTTATACTGATCCTTAACCCCTGTTTTGACGGGCGGTCAGCCGACGATCCCTGCCTTACAAAGCTGCATGCCCTCCGAAGGCGCAGCCAAACTCAACGTAAACAGGACCGCTCATCACCAAAGCTCAGCCACTGTGGATACATCTAATTAGGTTGATTCCAGATGTCATGATTTATTAACAGCCGAAGTCCTCGCCTTATCGCGCGGGTCACATCCTACACATTAAGCGCCATTATGCCAGGAACCCCATCGAGCCGCGGATGCGACGGATGTCGTAGACAGAAGAAGAAAGTAAGCATAACAATATGTCTCATAGAGATTCCAGTGTTGACAGCAAAAGTGCGACCAAGCTAAACCGACTTGCGGAAGATGTAAACGAGTTGGCGTACCATGCGTCGGAAACGGAGTAAAGAGATGGAAATTTCACTCATTCCAGAACGACGACAAGAGCCTGATCAAACGACGCCCCAGCAGTGAACAGGCTCAGCTCTCGTCTTCGCTGGTTCACATCCTGCAGACCGAGGATGCCAGATTCGATATCCGAGCCTTTGGCGGCAAACTCATCCCAGAAATCGTAGCGCAAATTGGCTATAGTCCAGCACTCGACTCTTGTGTAAACGCAATGGTTTCTCTGTACAAATCACATCGATGCCAGGAATCCAGAGTTGATGCTTTGACGAGATATGGAGAGGCTTTAACAGCGACCAGAAGTGCCATACTTGATCCGAAGGAGAAGATCATGATGAAGATGCAGATCGTTTCAATCATGTTTGTTTGCCATGTAAGCAATTTTCTACGCAACCGTATCCTCTAGCTACAGCTGACATTCTTCAGTACTGGGTAGATCGTAAATCGACCGAACAACATCGAGAAGTAATATCAGTATTATTTCGCGAAGCTGTTATGAAGAAGCAGATTGACGACTTGGGGGACTACATGGTGGGACTCAGCCAACTCGCCGTACTTCAACCCCTTCCCTCCTATGTTTCGCAAAGCTGACCATACATTAGGTTATGGCAAGTTTCTTGAACCCCCAATTTGAGCTAGGCCCCTGGTTCTGGGAAGCGTGCGAGACGATCGGCACTCCACGACCAGTCAAGTACCATCAAGGAAGCTTCATGAGCCTAGAATCTGGAACCATGGGTGAATTATCTATCTTGATGCGCTCACCAAAGAACAACCTTCGTCAACTAAAATGCATTTACGACGTCATGCAGTTCGAGATGCCCAAGATCCGACAGCTTCTTGCACTAGCGACAATATCAGCAGCAGCGCCAAACGCACCGGCCATGTCAATACGAGTTTGTAGTTCATACAGAGTAGCATATGGAATCCTACTCGCCATGACAGCGGTGATGGGACACACTTTGCGAATCTGGGATACGGATCTGACATTGGTGGGGAATTCGCACGACTGCGTAGATGAGTGTATTGCTTTAGTAGAGCAATGTGAAAGTGCCCGACCATACGGTGCCAACTTTGTGCCGGACTTTCTGACCATGGTATGGGCAGCAACTACGGATGGTTATAGGAATGATGAGATGGCGGAGTACTTGGTTGATTATGAGAAGGATTCCATTGGGGCGGACTTCATGGGGCAGGCTATGTCAATAAGAGAACGACTGTTTGCTATGGAGGCAAGAGAGACAGCGGAGGAAGTGGAAGTAAGCCTGGACCCAGCGCTTGAATCTCTGGTGAAGGGACCGGAGGCCAGCGTGCAGGAAATTCAGCCAGCTGCCAGTGAGTGTATTATCCTGTAACTAATAAGAGACAGTGGAACCATCAAAAGAAGAGAACACGGAAGTCGTGCTGGAATAATAAAGACATTGCGAATTCCATCATCAGCAGTTATGGGCAGTATCAGACGCAAGGAGCAGATGTCTTGGGGAACCCTTCACGAGCATTGTCATTGCCAAGCAACATCCAGCAATGCCACGTTGTCGATAAGTCATAGCTTATAGCTCTTGGCTTTCATTACCACTTCTGGAGAGCTACGTAGGAGCTCTCTGGCACCTAACTAGTGTAAGGTCAGGTCTAGCTAGGTTGTCACGGAGTTCGGTATTCACCCTCATGCTGCACTAATGTTAGATCTCCGAAAATTCTGCGAGGCTTTGTGGTCCAGACGTCCCTCGCGAAAAGATAATCCGTGTACCAAGAACCCCATTTTTAGGTTTGCGAGTCATTGTAAAATCCGGGGAAGCTGGGAGAGGTTGCTCGAAACTGCGCTTATACCGGTAGCTCAGGGATGAAAGGAAGCCAACCAACTCCATGATTACATGGCAGCCTCCCACCTTCTGGCTCACTTGCCATTGAGCTAGGAACCTAGGCATTCCCCATGGTTTCACATGTTGACTCAAGTGGATGAAACGCTGCTTGGTTCACAGACTCTCAATTGCCGAAGAAGTGTCCATTTTGCTGCTGATCGTCGTGGTAAACCGGTTTGCTACTAAAGTTGGCTGACGCAAACTGGACCACTTCCCATGCAGGAAGGAAACAATGAATACGCTCTGTTGGACTGACAGTCTTCCTGATCTTGGTGATATCAGCCCATCTACTTATTACGTGGTTGTTGTTAGCAAGGAGCATGTGAATCATCCGCCCGACCGTTCAAATGCCATGTCTCCGAGCTCATGCATCTGCAGCTCTTTACGGAATAGACAAACGCGGGGTTCCAGTAAATCGTGGAGGATCTCGCTGTCACATAGTCTATGATGGTAGTCAAGTTTAAGTTCAATACCGAGGTACCGAGCTAAACCCGTCGAATTGACTCTCAACTCAGGGTATCATTTCTCTCTTTAAATCTTGAAATGAGTAGATCAACTTGTGATAACCACCACCCTCCTCCAACTTTGCATTTCCGAGGATTGCATGCTCCATCACACCCATGCTATCGCTGACCACTCACAATCACGATATTAACCGCATCCGAGGGCTTGATCGGGTGGATCCGGGCTGGACCTGGGGAAGATTGCGGCTAGCGGCTTCAGGGCCCTGCTTCTAGTGGTCCGGCGCTAACAGGCAGTGGGCCGTTGACCTTGAAATATCGCCCGATGCTCCCCGCGGGAACACACTCGACTCACCGAACACCCGGCCACCGATGCCGCTCACCTGAGCCAGCCGAGAACGAACCTGACATTTCGCTCAGTCACTTTTTCTCCATGATAATTCCTTTTTTTGCGCCATCATTCATTCCATTTTCCCTGAAATCCGCCAACAATGACAATGACGGGTCCAAACAAGATCGTCAAACGTCAAGCGGGCAAGGACTCCAAGAGTTCTTCGCGCCCTTCGTCCGGCGGCGCTCTCTGCAAGACCTGCACGCCATGTCGCCAGAAGAAAGTCCGCTGCGACGGCACGCGCCCGCAATGCGTAGAGTGCAGCACCAACAGTCTCCCCTGCGTATACCCTCACGATGCCCGCCGAGAACCTCGACCGTCGCGCGCGCGAGTGCAGAGCCTCGAGGCGACTGTCGCCGCTATGCTCGATCACATGAAGGCCGCCGGCATCCTTACGTCCGAGATGCAGTCTGCGTGGACGGCGGAGCTAATGGATACGGATCACCCGTCCCGCGCCTCGCAGGATTATACTACCCATGGACTGAGCCGTCTTGCTTCGACCGCTGCTATTGCGAGTCCGCTTCCGACACCGACTGCCTCTACGGTTGCGCAGGAAATGGGCGCTAGTTTTCTCTCTTCGCCGCCGAGGAGTAGCGTTGGCCCGACGGATGAGACGAAACCTCGACTCGATAGCTTCAATACGATTCTCTCACGAACGACACAGACACAAGTCGATTCTACAGAGCTCGCGCCTGTCAAATTAGTCCCTCGCCCTATAAGCAACGACGGTAATGGTGACGGCACCGGTCTATCGCCAAGCGAAGCTCGAGTAGCTGGAGTCTTCCACGAGAACGGCTATGTCTCTGCGGTCCACGGTCTAGCCAGTATCATGAACCCCACATCGCGCGCACAGCATCGAGAGAATATCAACAAGATGACACGAAAAGGCGACGATGCTATATCGGCTTCGAAAGCTCGGCTAATAAGTAATGCTGCGCTACAACGGCAGCGAGAGGCGCGCATGTTCCGAAACCCGCGAGACCTGATGGACTTGGACGGTGTAGACCCCGAACTTGCTAAGCATCTTCTCGACTTACACTTTAATCGACAACATTATGCTTACCTTATCTCTTATCGACCTGCGATTATGGACAGTCTTGCTAGTGGAGGCGGACCTTTCGCGAACAAGCTTCTGCTCAACGCCATTTTCTACTCGACTTCCCTATACAGCGACCGTCCATCCCTCCGCGCCGATCCCGATGATCCTCAGAGTGTCGGAAGACGCTTCTACGACCGATTCCGAGAGCTCCTGATAGACGAACTCGACAAGCCCAGTATCCCTTCTGCTCTTGCGCTGCTGCTTACAAGTGTATCGCTTGTATCCCAAGGCAAACCCAGTGCAGGTTGGAGTCTGTCAGGGACAGCACATCGCATGATCATTGATCTGGGATGTCATCTTATGCTCGGTCCTGATTACGAGAGCACTGGCGGTGTCAACGAGCAACGTGTGCTACGGACAGATCTAGAGCAAGAGATGCGCAAGCGTCTTTACTGGGCTGCTTTCACTACCGATGCTACTCAAGCGTTGTACCTTGGCCGTCCCTGCATGTTTGCATCTGCACAAGCTAGAGTACCCCTTCAGCTCCTCGATACCTTTGAAGAGCTCGAAGAGTGGGAACCTTATATCGACCCAAAGTCGCCAGCTTCAGCTCCCCCACCATATGGACGACAACCCGCCCACGCTGTATCTACCTTTAGTAGTCTCGTGAGGATATTACAGATCTCCACAAGAATCAATGATCTCTATGGTATTCAATGTGTCAAGTACACAACAGAGTATCTTCTCAACAAGAAAGAGTCCATTGAGAGGGAGCTTGAGAAGTGGCAGACTAGCCTTCCCAGCCACTTGTGCTTCGACCCCGACGATACTCTCACCATCACACCTCCACCCCATCAAATCACCCCACAGTGAGTCTTCCCAGTTGAACATGTGAATATCAGAATACTAACCAGGATATTTCAGTACAACATTCCATGCTCTCACGATTCTGCTACACCGCGCATTCCTCGAGGAAGGCCATCTTCGCCGCCACACCGACGAGACCGCCAAGCGCCGTGGTGAAGAAGCATGCATCCAAAGCGCTCTCATGATCCAGAAGCTCGTCCGTCGATACCGCGAATCTTTCACTCTCCGTCGCGCACCCTTCCTCCTCTCATACGCAGTCTACTCCGCCGTCATCGTCATTCTCCGTCAGGAACGCCACGAACGAGGTCAATTCACAGAGCCCATCTCCTTCTTCTGGACATGTCTCAGCGAGCTCCAAGTCGGATGCAACTTTGGACTTAAGAAGCCCCTCAGCGTTCTCCAAGACATGGTCCGTGAGTTCCAGACCAGCATCAAGGAGAGTGGTTCCACTGGTACAGAACAGCCCCAACCTGCTGGTCTCGATGAGAGTTTCTTCTTCCCTCTCGCCATGGCACCCGCTGCATCTGCTATCGCTCCTAACAACACCAACACTTCTACGCCAACGGGTGCTTACGTTTCTGCTACTGCATCGGATTACATCCCGCACATGGATCACTTTGACCCGGCGTTTGGGCACTCACCTGGTTTGCTGGACTTTTTGAACGATCAGGAGAAGGATATCTCGCAGGATGCGCTGTATGGACTGTTTGCGCCGTCGCAGCCTTTCCCGTGACTGTCTGAGGAGCTTGGCGAGACCTTTTTCCCAGGACCTGCGAGAGCGGCGTAGATGTCCTGGGCTGTTTGCCTCGGTTTTCTGCCTCAGCAGATGTCAAATCTCGTGCAACCGAAGCATACAGAAATGTTGACGGGTATTCGGCTGACAAAGATGGGAGGCTTCAATTGGGAAGCAGCTGGAAGACATTGGCACCATGAAAGGAGCCGTCACTTGACGTTCACAGCGCCGCCGACGGTTTTCGCTTTGGGAACTCATTCCTACTCGGCGCGCGCTATTGCGCATCTCTTTTGCGTGCTAAGAATATGGTGGATTGTTGGGATCTAGACTATGGGATGTGGAAATGAATTGATGAGGAATTGTTAGCAAGCAAACATGATTGGATCTTTGTTTCATAGCGTACGAACTGTATGGGCGTTCAAAAGGTGGTCTACTAGGTATATCCAATACACTTTTACGAAAGAAATAATTGTCGCGACGTAATCTTGTACTGTTCCCAAATGTTGTTCCAGCAAGAGTTGTTGGCTCATACTACGAGGCGCTGGTGCATGGGTACATTTCGAGGATGCGCACAGTACAATGACGCTCTATTGCACGAGGCTATGCAGTAAATTTCATCCCATTACTTCGGATGATGCTCTAATTTTGCAGTTGCATCATCACTGCCCGCCCGCCATTGTTACACATCTCACCACACAAGGTACTCTTTCACGATGAGTCATCAGCTTTAGCTGGATAACTGCGCCAGGCTGGGCGTTCTTCTAATCAACACAAAACAGGAGCCATACCCTTGCCTTTTCCTCGAAACAACTCATTACCAACCCTGGTTTTGTTTTATATCCGAAACTCGTATCAGAATGTCTACAGAAGCTCCTCATCCCCGCGTTGGCGTCGCCGCGCTTATCTACAACCAGGAAGGCAAGTTTCTCACTGGAAAGCGGATAGGGAGTCACGGAGCCGGTAAGTATTCTGCATCAGCATATATATTTGAGTGGAATCTAATAGCATTTAGGCACCCTTCAGCTACCGGGTGGTCATCTCGAGTACGGCGAGAGCTTTCTCGCGTGCGCAGAGCGAGAAACCCTTGAAGAGACAGGTCTCAAGGTCAAGGCTCTTGAGCATATTGCCACTACGAACGACTTGTTTGAAGCAGAGAAGAAGCACTACATCACGATTTTTGTGTCCTGCCAGATGGTTAATGAGAGTGATCAACCCCAGGTCAGTTTGTCTTGCAGGTTGTACAGGGTAATAAGCTGACATGACTAGATCCTTGAACCGCAGAAGTGTGAGGGCTGGTACTGGAAGTCATGGGATGATCTCAAGAAGATTCATACTACGGAAAATAGTGAGGAGAAGTTGTTTTTGCCGCTCATCAATCTGTTGGCGCAGGAAAAGACTGTGGAAGATTTGAAGGTCAAGGTGTAGTGCCAATTAACCTCCCCCATCCCATGGGAGCAAAAAAGCTTCTAGTGTTAAACCAAGGTACCAAAAATACCTAATCCAAGGTCCACTAATTCTGTATTAAATTACAACTGACCTTACCCAACCCTTTTTGTCACTCGGGATAGAGGTCTCAAGTTTTCTCGCCCTCTTTTGCCTCTTACTAGTATGTTTAGCACGATGTCTCACTTGTTTCGCAAATACGGGGTGCATTAGATGAGAACCAAATGCGACTTGCCATCACGGCGGGCGTGACGAATTAATACGTATAAATTTTCACAGAAAGAATTACAATACATTTTACTGCGAGAGGCGCTCTCGCCAGCCAAAGAACAAACGCCGTCAATGAAAGTCCAGGTTAAGTCAGTTGTGATGTCACTAAAGCGGGTATGCAACTATCGCGATACTCAATTCCAGCTAAGCTCCAAGCTCCCACCTCGCAACTGATGACGTTTCACGCACATAATCACATATATCCTCGAAGCTTCCACAAATGTCATAACCGCCAATGCTCCAAGCTGCTAATCGCAGCATGCCACTACCAGAATGTCGACCCTCTCTGAACCCCGTCGTCCCCGCCTCCTCCCGCAGAACCGAAAGCTTCGTCACCTTCGCGGCATCTGGCTTCGCAATCTATCCTTCGCGCCCACGAGTCTTAGAACAGCCGACGATGCAGATCTAGCTACGAGTAGGTTACAAGTGGTTAAAGAATCTAGCCAATTGCATCCGTCTAGGTCGTCGGAGAGCTTGAGGAAGGATAGTGCCAGGCCGGATGCGCTGAGGCCGGTGCAGAAGCGTAGGACGAGTTTGAGCTTGGCGCATGTCAATCTTGTGGCGCGGCAGAAGAATTTGGAGACGCTGTATGAGGAGGCTTTGGGGGATGTGTTCTACTCGCTGCATGTTGACGGGGATGCTGAGCCTGCCTACATCAGCGAGGTGCGCGAACGAGCTACGGTAAGAGAGGTGTCCATTGCGACACATAGCGAGATCTGACTGTTTACAGAGCTTCAACTTCAAATTCTTCAGTCTCGAAAACAGTGGATCGGCTGTTTCAAGATGTCACTCCATGATACTACGAATCTGGGCGCGCCGACCGAAAGCCGAATCATGGACCTTTCTCCTCGAAGAAACAATCGACCTGCGCCGCCTGAACTTCATTGGCACTCTAATGGACCGAAACTTCCCACCCAACGCATTAATATTCCACCTCGAAGACGGCGTATACTCATTCGACTTCCCCAACAATATTTCCGAACCCAAGCAAGCCCCGCAAGTAGCCACATCGTCATACAATGCGCTCATGAAGCTAGCCAACCTCGAAAGCTCAATTGAAGACGCGATAGAAACACAGCAGAGATTAATGGAAGAAATAAACCGTATATTAGACGAGAGTCCGCCTGATAATTCGCAAATGGCACAGGAAGTGGTCGCGATGGCGGATAAATATGTTACAGCGCAAAGACGGTCGAATAACCAGGCGCAAAAGAAGCGCGATGATTTGCAGGAGTCTATACGGAGCCGGCGCGGAGCTATTGTTAAAGGGAGGGAGCTCCAGAGTGAAGCTGAGAAGGATATGGCCAGTAGTAGAGAGAAGTTGACTGCTTCGGAGGAGCTTCTTGAGCAGACGCAACAGCAGATTCGGGGACAGCGAAGACGTATTTGCGCCGACCTTTCGGATATATTCCCGATTACGCCGATTCCCAATGCGCCGCCGCTCTCGTTCCAGATATGCAACATACCACTACCGAACTCGATATACGATGCGGCGACTGCGCGAAATATCTCCGAGGACCTCTTATCTGCAGGTCTGGGGATCGTCGCCCTGCTCACGAAACACCTGCAGTTCTATCTTGCGCATCCATTACCATACCCTCTAGATTGGTTCGGCTCGAGATCATACGCGCGCGACGATATCTCCCAATTATCCGACAGGACAGTCTCGCGTCGAGAGTTCCCGCTCTATCTTCCCAGGGGAGGTTCAACAGCAGGTCAATGGCGCTTCGAATACGCATGGTTTCTCCTCAACAAAGACATCGAAGCACTCTGCTCATGCCAAGGTCTCCGTGTCGTCGACATCCGCCATACGCTTCCTAACCTTAAATATCTCCTCTATGTCTGCAGCGCCGGCAGCGACCAAGTACCAGAGCGCAAAAAGGGCGGTGTTCGCGGACTCTGGGCTGGGAGGATAAAAGGACGCATGTCCACCATGTCGGCGCAGTTCGACGGCGACTCAAGTAGTGTTACGGAGAGCCGGAGGGGGAGTGCGGATAGTGAGGTTGATCAGAACGGTGATGTTTTACGGGACGCCATCATCAAGAGTAATGGACATAATAAAGATGAGGGGCGGGACAGTTTGGATGATGGGGTTGCGTTGCCGTTCGGGGAGGGGGATGCCAAGTTTACGTTGAGGACGAAGGGTCTGAGGGAGAGGAGATGAGAGACGAATTGGATGGGTTTGGTGGTCGTTTGCATTTGCTCAGCGTGGTGTAGTTGGTGTGCTTTGGAGTTTATAGATAGGTAGGCTGTCTGTATAGGATACTAATCAGACTTCATCAGTATCTTTCTTAACATATGGCTCAATTATACCTCGTTCAAGCTCATTGTTCATCCTCACTGTACCACCCAGCGGCCTTTGAGCACCGCTAATCAAGACATTGCCCGAAGTGTCCATCTTCCATGCCTCGGCGAATGTTTCCCCGTCTCAATACCACCTCGAGACCTGTCAACTGCATCATCTGGCCCACCGATCCTTCAAATCAAGGCTCGACAACCGTCATTTACCCTCGAGAACCGAAGTACACCCGGGTAGATCGTCCCAAAGCATGCTAGACCTGCAGAATTCTGAAGCTATTCAGGGATCTTCCCCGCAACCCCAGAGTTCAGAGTGTGGGGAGACCCCATGTTCGGTCGCGGCGCCGAGCACCGTCTGCCCAAAACTTCGGCGCCGGTGGCCGCCTTCGTAGTGTAAGTACTTCGAAGTGGAGAGTATATATATATCCTGTTTGGACCGGTGAGAGGGATCTGCAGTTTGTGTAGACTTGGCAACGATGCTGGGCTCTTCTCTTATTCTGGCTTTGGCGGTTGCCGTGGGCGCTGCTTCGGTATCTCGGAACAGCCCTGTTGTTGAACTCAAGAATGGCTCTTACTATGGCACTCACAACTCTGCGTATAACCAGGAATTGTTCCTTGGTATGCGGTACGCACAGGCGCCGCTGAACGATCTGCGCTTTAGACATCCTCAGCCTTTGAACTCAACCTGGGACGGAGTGCGCAATGCCACAGAGTACCAGTCGAGATGTTACCAATATGGGCATCCTTCTGGACCTCTTTCTGGTGGCTCTGATGATTGTTTGAACCTGAATGTCGTTCGTCCGTCTGCAGCTGCGAAGGAGAAGCTTCCGATCCTCGTCTGGATCCATGGCGGCGGCCTGGTCGGAGGCTTCAGTGGTGATACCTCTTCGAACCTGAGCTACATCATCGACGAGTCTGTCAAACTCGGCTCACCAATTATTCGGGTGCCAATCAACCATCGTTTCGGAGCATGGGGCTTCCTTTGGAGTTCCGCTGTCATGGCCGCCGGCGTTGGAAACAACGGCTTCCGCGACCAAAGGCTTTCTCTACAATGGGCTCAAGAGAACCTTGCTGCCTTCGGAGGTGATCGCAAAATTGTCACTATATAGGGCCAGAGCGGAGGAGCACGAAGTATGGATTTCAATTTCCAATTAACTAAACCACAGCCTCTTAACCTATACTGCTCTGCCTGGCCGATGCATTCGATAAAGTCTTCTTATGCTTCCTAGCTTGCTTCCTGGACATGGGGGAGCTCTCAAGCACATCTCCCTGAGGTGGCAGCTCAGGTACCTTCTCAGCCAGGGGTTCCAGTCTCCAATAAAGACTTGGGAGTCCAACACTAACTGGCAATATGACCGCCGAGGAGATGGTTTTGAAGCCAAACATCCAAGGATATGCTATCAGTAAACTAGCTATCCCTCTCCCGTGATCAGATTCCAACAAAGCAAAGAACAGATCGTCAGAAGCAGGAGTGACCTCAAAGGAGCCACCAGTTGACCCGTGGATTGTCTGCAGCTTTGCGATTATCGTCTGTGTTTGTTGGTTATTGATGCTGATCCTCCAAATGGACGTTAGACCTGACAGGTTAGCAGCACGGCCAGTTGAGCTCAAAGCCTCAACGCAGCTGGCAGCCATTATGTCGGCCCATTTCCATTGCTGTGAGCTAGGGGTAGGGTCAAGACTCCTATAGTTATACATACACATGATAACACGGCCGTCCTGGTGAACATAATTCTGGTAAGGCCTCGACTTCTTTATGTTTGGTGCTGCGCTATCTACCTCCACCATGACATAGCCATCGTTCGGTTCCGAATGGTTTGCAACTGTCGTCTCGATATTCGCAGCAACTGAAAGCCTAGCTGGAAGGGAGCAGTCTGCATGGTAAAGTGGGGGGAGAGAAGGGGGTATCCTGTATGCACCATGGTTAACTTGCCTCTGCTGATGGATCGCGTCCGCAATCCTTGCATATCGGTGGCGGCCCATCGGTATCATCTCCTCGGGGCGCAGGACACGATTATTGATCTCTGCAGGCATCGTTGCTGTACTGATCGGGACTTGGGGAGACAGAAAGGAGAAACGGCAAGGCAGGGAAAAAGGACGGAGAAGTGCAACGGGACGAGCGCAGCGGAGTGAGAAGGTCGGGGAGAGGAATCGTAATTAGCTGGACAAGCCAGGCAAAAGTAGCAGAATGGGCGCAGGGAAACAGAAGTTAACACTCGTAGACAGAAGAAAGTTGATGAATTCGATGGTCTTGGAGCTGGAGTGAAATGTCCAAGTCACGGTAGGCAGTCCTGGACATGGAAGTCGTTGTTTACATGGGACATCATCGGTCTACATGACCCAGATTATGGCAGGTGCTTCTACCTTCCTCTTATCAGGAATGGAGTAGCTACCTAAGTAGTCATGCTGGCTATCACATGGCGATGTCAAGGGAACCATTAAATTGGAAGAGAAGCCATAACATAACATAACATAGAAGGAAGCATATGCGTGATATCTAATAAGGATGTAATGTAAACTGCATATGCAAGCCCCAGTCACGGCACCCGAGGATGACATATCTTGAAGTGAGCCAGGAGTAGAAGCACTCTCGAGGAGATGCAGTCGTCTTTCAACATCGGATACAACATTGGGGTTTCTGAACCAACAATGATTGCTAGAACGATGGAAACCCCCCAAAGCTCCATGTCAATCATCACACTGTGCTATGTCGGCGCTTGATCGGCCTGATCGGCCCCAGCCCAGCAGTCTTACGAAGTATACCAAACCTCTGAAGCTCTTCGGTGGCTTTATAAATGACTTTGTCATCTCTGGGACCATATCCGAGCCATTTTGTGTGAACATGAGGATCAAGCCACGTCGAGCTTGGGCCCTGAAGAGGCTCGCCAGTCCAGCCCAGTTGATTTGCAAATCGTCGGACATGTTGCATGCTGCTGCACGTACCGTACTCTAGCTCTTTGGTTGACTCGACAGGATCTGGTCGTGGGCCAAACAAGGCGACTTCTCGCTCTTGTTGAGCCAAGACGAATTCGATTGCAGTTCTGAGACGTACTCGTACGGTTGTCTCAGAGATCAAGTCTTCAACTTTGTCCCTGATGGATTCAAAAGACAGTGGCTGACTCAGTCCACGTTCCTCGCCTGTCAGGGTGAGAAGAGCTGGCATCTTACCCACATCGACCATTCTGACGTCGTATTCGTCGGCCAACAGTATTATAGTGACGGCTTTGAACAGGGGTTGCATGATATAGAACCTCTGGTCCCTAAACTTTTGCTCCAAGAAATTCTCCGTTTCAACAGGGCAGGTCTGGACGTATTCCTGGACTGACACCACCTTGCTGCAAATCCTGGCATTGAGGTCGTTGATCAGTTTAACCAGCGATGCCGCTGGTGTATCCATAGAAATCCCGCAAGGGAAGAAAAACTTTGCCATAAATTGTCCATACTCAATGTCGCTTCGATATAAGCGGTACCATTTGTGATACAGCCAGTTGTGCAAGGCGATGGGAAGAAGTCTGCCTTGACAAGATCTGCCCCCAATGATATATATCGGTACGCTCTTATTGCAGCAATCCTCGGCGTGACCGGCCCCAAGGTCCTCTATTTGGTTGTGAGCACGGTTGGAGCAGGTGTTGGGAGGGAGATGGCATGGTCGTAATGGCATCCGCACTGAGCTTTGATGGATAAACGAGCGATGCTGTGCTTCCATCCGACCGCGAATCTCGATAAGGATCTCATTCTGTGGTAAAGGAACTCTGCGTTCTAGAGATGAATCAACCCACATTTTGGGACAAGTTCCTGTCAGTGAGGTTGATGGTGAAGTAAGGAGGTTTATCTCTGGTGTGGGTTCGGGGGGAATGAAAGGTTTTGGGTAAAGGTGAGTCCCCAGGCTGGATGACGGCACTATTTATACCTCTACGTGGTCTAAGTTTAGCAACCCGAAGCATCTTGGCCGAACAAAAAGCTAAGTTCTTTGAGAGCTTAAATCAGCAGACAGAACTCTACTGCAAATAACACATCTAGCACGCAACTTGAAAATTATACCAGAATATCTGACCAATTACTACAGCACGAGGCTGATATCATGAAAACCTAAATGATGGCTCATTTGACCGCCCTAACAGCCATGACTCTGTGGGTATGAATTTGCTGAAATCAACCCGCATCCTTTCCAATTCCTTGACCAGGAATGGCATTATATCGTGCTTGCAATAGTTGACTTCCCTTATCCTGCCATACCATTGAGCCACAGGATTGGCGTTGATATGTTGTCTTTGATCCAGTCAGACAACTCTCTGACTCAAATCTGCAGCCTTTAAAAGTGGCGGCCTCCTTCTCTGATACGTGAGGGCAAAGCAACTAGTTGCTGGCTCTGGAAAATGTGCGCTACTCTGCAGTGACGCTCAGATAGGAGACAGGATAATCAAGGTGCCAGTTATTGGTTGTTGTTTCACCACATTCACATCGATCGTACTTGATCCTGCGCCTCCATCCTTGAATCCCAGTTCTAGATCCTTTCACTTGGCGAGCCTCGTCATGACGCATCGTGTAGCCCAGAGCCAACGTCGATCTTCTCGAGCTGAGAACTAAAGCTGGGCGCCAAGGAGTTGGCCCCCAAGGCAGATCTCATTCTCGTAGCCAACGCCCGAGTCCACTTTTCCATTTCAGGCGAAATATACCGCTAGCAAGGCTCGGCTGTTGAGCCACGGATCAACGCGTCTTGCAAATGGGGATTTGGTTGGGTAGTGGAGTCTGGGCTGCTCCGTCTCTACGTACGACTAATCCTTGGCTTTTGCCGAGAGACATAGCCTTGGATCAACAAACAAGGCAGTGCTGTGACGATGAAGGGCAAACAGGCTGAAGTCGTACAGATTTATGCTTAAATAGAACAAAGAATTCCCCGAAGTTTCAGAAGGTTCCATATCGCATTGTTGTATCATATTCATCATGAAGTTTCAAACTGTACTTTTCAGCCATCTACTTTTCCAGGCAGCACAGGCCTCATCTTTACCAAGAGATGTTTTCGCTATACTAAACACCAGAGATGATCTAAAGAACTCAAACAGCTCCAAGATCGACTGGTCAGAGTGCGACTTGGACTTTGGAGATAATTCAACAAACAGGCGACAAAGAAATTATGACTGCGCCAGACTTTCCGTTCCTCTGGACTATACCTCTGCAAGCAACGGCGAGACCATTAAGCTCGACCTGATCAAAGCCAAAGCCACCAAGAAGCCCTATCTAGGCAGCGTTCTGTACAACCCCGGCGGCCCCGGCGGCTCAGGCGTCGAAGCCATCGTCTGGTCAGGAATGGAACTTGCCGAGTAAGCTACCTTTACGAAATTGTATTTTCAATGCTGACATGCATCACAGAGTTCTTGGCGGACAGTATGATGTCATTGGATTCGATCCCCGGTAAGCTCAGCCTCTTCCTATTCTTGGTGCTATGTAACACTAACAATCATTCAGAGGCACTGGTCGTACAATTCCTTTCATCTGCAATGGAACAGGCCCCGGCACTAGAACGAACCTTACAAGTGCAGCAAGTCTGCGCCGCAGAGAGTTCAACACGATCCCGCAGGCTGAAACCTGGGGTTTTGTCAGAAATGAGACTTGGGAACTTGCTGGTACCTTGGCAGAGAATTGCTATGAGAGTCGACAGGATACAGGCCGTTTTGTTGGAACACCTTTTGTCGCGAGGGACATGATCTCAATCGTTGATGCATTGGGTCAGGGACCCATGCTTAACTACTGGGGTGTCTCCTATGGCACTATCTTGGGCCAGGTCACTGCTTCTATGTTCCCTGAGCGTATCGGCCGCATGTTGATCGACGCCAACTTGAAAGCCGATGACTATGCGGTTACAACATGGATCACCAGCATGAGAGATGCTGAGAGATCGCTTTCCAATCTTCTGGACGAGTGTGTTGAATCTGGAAAGGAACTCTGCTCTCTTGCAGACTACCACGGAAACAGCACAACAGGCGAAAGCCTCCTCGCAGAGTTTAGAGAGATGCTTGAAGGTTACCTCAACGGAACACTCCCTAGCGGCGACATCGACGAGGAAGATCTTCCTAGCGACGATCTGAACCTGTTCATCATCACCTTCAAAAACCTCATCTTTGGAGAGCTCTACACCCCCGTAAACTACCCCAGCATCATCAACCGCATCGAAGGCCTTTTCAACAACAACATCACTGCAATGTTCCAAATGAGGAACGTAAGCCAGCTGGAAAGCGAGTGGAACATTGCCGCTGAGTTCGTCACCAACGGCATTGCCTGCAGTGACTCTTCGTTCCGAGTTGAAGACCAGGATGACTTGTTCTCTATTTACCAAGCTCATCGTGCAGAAGGTTCTTTCTCTGAGCTTGGAACTGTTGCGAGACTTTTCTGCGCGCAGTGGAAGTTTTCTGCGACGGAACAGATTGATATCAATAAGCTGAGGAATGTCAAGACAAGGAACCCTCTTCTTATCGTTAATGGGCGGTATGATCCCGTTACACCACTGAGCAGTGCATGGGGCGTGTCTGCCCAGTTTCGAGGAAGTCGAGTCGTGGTGCACGAGGGTGTCGGTGTAAGTATCCCCCACACACCAGAGTTATCTTTGCTAACTGAGGCTTGTAGCACGGACTGATGGCTCACCCATCAAACTGCACGCAAGAGATTGTTAAGAAATATTTCGTTGAAGGAGAGATGCCCAAGCTCAACACTACTTGTCAGCCTGATGAGCCCGCTTTTGAGTATGCGGCTCTCTGAGCAAAAGGGCGAGGAAGAAGTGGCAAGTATATGACGTTCGTTGCGATGGAGAAACCTGTAATTTGATTAGATGCAGAATTTTCCGGTACATACTTAAGAACAAAACAACTCCAGACTTGATTTAACTCAATTGTATTCTTGCGTCCTAAGTCTTATTTGTTCGCCCTAAAGGTTGTGAGCCAGATGTGTTATTTGCAGCAGAGACTTGTGGCTGAGACCTTAAATCAGCAGACAGAACTTATATTCTCGGAAGCTGTCCCCGAGAGCTTCGGAGGATTACCGAGTCGTGTCTCCAGAGCAATTTACTCAACTATCTCGAAATAGAGTTGATAGCGGTGCTTTATTATTAGTTGAGCAGCATATTCTGAAACATATCTGAGCATTGCTTCAAGCCTCATAGTCTGGTGATGAATTTATGCCAAGTGCTATGAATTGCCCAAGACACCTGCTTCGGCCCGGCGATGATGGTGTAAGCAAAGATGACATGACTCGGGTAAACGTCCGGAGGATTCAGCATGAATAATCCACAACTCCTCCACACTATATGACTCCCTCGTCCCTCTCACCGTCACTCCTGTAACAACTTCTGTTACAAAATGTCAAAATCAATCTTATCGGAGTTAGTAAATCAGCATCGGCCTGACCTACAGCCTTTGGAGGAGCTGTACAAACATCTCCATCGCAACCCAGAGCTTTCCAACCAAGAAGTCGAAACAGCTGCTGCCATCGCGAAAAGACTCAACGAAATTGGCCCCAATGATCTCGTCATCAAACCTCACATTGGCGGCCATGGGCTAGCAGCTGTTCTCCGCAACGGCGACGGCCCCACTGTCTTGCTTCGAGCAGACATTGATGCTTTGCCAGTTGAAGAGACAACGGGGCTCGACTATGCAAGCACCAAGCGAATGATTCATGCTGCGAGTGGAGTCGAGAAACCTGTTATGCATGCTTGCGGTCACGACATGCATATTGTGACTCTACTGGGCGCTGCAGCAACACTCTTCTCCTCCCGTGAATGCTGGGCTGGAACTTTGGTGCTGGCATTTCAACCTGCTGAAGAGCGAGGCACTGGTGCACAAGCCATGGTTGATGATGGTCTTTATACCAAACACAAGGTCCCTATTCCAGATTTTGTCCTGGGAGCACATGTAAGGCCGCTTCGTGCTGGCACGATTGGTACACGAAGAGGACTCGTCGCAACAAGCGCAGATAACTACAAGGTCACTATCCATGGCAAAGGCTCCCATGCGAGTATGCCCCACACTGCAATCGATCCCATAGCCATTTCAGCCAATGCTATTCTCAAGTTGCAGACACTCGTCAGCCGCGAAGTTGACCCAGCTGAGTCAAGCGTCGTAACCGTCACGAGCATCCATGCTGGCGATGCTGAGAACGTTATCGCCGACTCGGCCGTTCTTGGCGTCGACACCCGATCTACGACTACTGCAACACGCGAGCGTCTCCTGAAGCGCATCAAGAGCGTCATCGAAGCAGAGTGCTCGTGCGCCAATGTCCTCAAGAGCCCAGAGTTTGAGCAAACCCGAGCTTTCCCTCTAACCATCAACGACGAAAGTGTTACCAAGAGAGTCGAGGAGTCTTTCGCGGCGCATTTTGGAGAAGGCCCTGGGAAGTATGATAGGGACATGCCGAAACTTGCTTTCAGCGAGGACTTTTCAATCTTGGCTACTGCTGTTGATAAGCCATACTGCTTCTTCACATATGGTTGCGTCGATGGAGAGGTTTGGGATAAGGCTGAGAAGGAAGGGACTGTTGCTCAGAGTATTGCTGCGAACCATTCTTCCAAATTTGCTCCAGTTATTCAACCAACGGTCAAGACTGGGTTGGACGGATATGCACTTGGTGCGCTAACATTCTTAGCAAAGGTGTAATAGACAAGTTTATAGGGTATTATTTATGGCTACTAGGGAGTTAGATACGAATCCGATACCTCTGCCCATACAAAATGAATTATTCGTCATATAGACAGTTGGTGTATTGCCAAGAAGCATCATTTGCTATAAGTTTTCGCTATTGGTTTTGCGTATAGGCCATAGAAATTTGATGGGTTGTCATCCAATGACATCGGTGAGATGGCCGAGTTGGTTATGGCGCCAGGTTAAGGTTAACCTTAACACCAATTCCTGGTGGAGCAATCCTCCTGGGTTCGAGTCCCAGTCTCATCAGAGTTTCCTTTTTGGATCTCTTGACCTATCAACCTCAGAGACAGATTCTAGTACGGAGTGACATTCTTTTTTCCTCAGTTGAATGGAGTAAATTCAATTGATTCTCACTGATCTGTCACGCACTCTATAGCCAATCAGGTAATGGGATCTGAGACTTTTAACAATTTAACTTCACCTAGCTTCATCCCCATAAAGTTGACCAGTCGCGTCAAGAAGACGCGGTCCCACATCAACAGACGCTTTCTGTCCCTCTCTATCTCAAGATGGCATCAAGAGCTCGCGGTTCTCGGAAATCCTTAGCGCCTTGTTCTCGTTGTCTCGACCGCAAGACAACGTGCAACCAAGCCCTCCCATACTGCTCGCGGTGCGCGAAGTAAGTTAAGCAACGCGTAGCCTCGTTGACCAACATTGCTGACAGTGCAGAACCCCCGCTTACTGCAAATACGAGATGTGCGGGTCTTCAGAGACAAGGACTGCAGCTCATATTATCAGAGTGCAGGGCTCGACAACCTCTTACACCAGATTGTATGACGCTCCGCCGCCAGCGTCCCCGCAGAGGCCTCTCTCCCAATTGGGCCCTTGCGGCTGGGACTTGACTGAGCATGGCCAAGCTGAGCTGATGCAGGGCATGTTTGCATACCGCTACCCCATGCACCCCGATCAACTATCCGAGGGTAAGCTGAAGCAGACTGTCGACATGATACTGCGGGAACGCGGCTGCACCCTTGAGACTCTTCTCGAAGACGAGGTTTTTGAGTCATTTCCACTGGTGCGACACGATTCGTTGGGGGATTATGCAGCTGAGGATTACGGTCTTTCTAGGCCAGTATTGATTCTTGCTATCCTGCTAATTACCACGCTACCCTGCAATCATATAGCGTGCTCAAAGACAAAGAGGCTATATTTGACTTTACTCGCTTTGTTGCCAGTCCTGCAATCACAATTGTCGCGTCATGATGGGCTTATACGTATACAGGCCCTTCTTGCTGTTTACGAGTACGGTCATGGACTTTACGATCAATCACATCTCACGCTCAATTCAGCCATATATATGGCATCGCGAATTGAAATGGAATCTCTCCGTCTGGAGCTTGCTCTGGAGTTGAGGTTATCTCTCATGTTGTTGGACTGGCAAGTTCATTCCTCTCCCCCCCCCCCCTGTGTAGAGACTGGCTGACGATTTAATAGTATGATTGCCTTATCAACACACCATAGAGATGAAGATTGGCTTCCTCTCATTTGCCATCCGGGACATACGATGGCAAGAGCCGTAAGACAATACCTTCCGACGCTCAGAACACCCGAAGGAGCCCCAAGACAAGGTGAGGTTATTCAGAGAGCCCTATGCATGGACCAGGCCGTATCGATATCTGGATTCGTCCTGCAGCATATCCATGACTCGAAGCGAAGCCCTCAGCCTTCTAGACACAACTGTGATGCCGTCTACGGACAGACTCTTCGGATGTTGGAAGCTGCCCAGAAGGAGGAAACGAGGGATATGCACCACTCCGTTTTATTATCCAGGTTTGATACCATCTAATTTCACGGCGCCCGTGTATGTACTAATCCTCAAAGCTGCTTACTTCTGCATCACTCTCACATTGCTACGTCTTGCCAACCCGGAAAGCTGCTCGAACCTGATCAATTGCTCGCGTTCCAGAGTTCTCGTGAAATGGCCTGGAGACTGGTCAAAGACGTCTTGCGTCCCTATGCTGACGACGAGCCGCCTCTGGAATCACTTATCTCTCTCATGCCCTGCATGAATAGTCTGTGCATCATAGCAAATGATCTGGAGGATATCTCAACCATTGAAGAAATCGCTGCGCTGATGCCATATATCAGGCAAGTCGCCAAGAGGTGGACCGGCCTCAGTAAGTATCATCTAAAGACTAAACCCCTGAAAATGCCATGAGCTGACCTTTCAAGAAATCTTTGTAAATCGAATTGCTCGCAGTGCTGGTTTGGATTTACAATTCCCATGGCAGGACTGGGTATGATGCGTTTGGAGATACTGTTGTATTTGTGATATTTTACAGCGATCAGACTGGATTTTGCGCGTATCTAAACTTGCAAGAGAGCATACTTAGTATTTAATAGCCATATTTATTCAATTCACTCCTTTTTTTTTTCTTTCTATAGCCTGTAAAGGGATATGCCGATAAGGCTCTTAGGTATCCGCACAGCTGGTTGTGCGGATAGCAGTCGCTGATGACATAAGGAAAATTATGTGCACCGGGGGCGGTGCATGTGTCAAGTTTTAATCAAACTCTCTCTTCCGACAAAACCAAAAACAAAACACGATTGAACCAACATTCATACTCACTTCGGATAACTCAACCTAATGACCAATTCAACCATGGCATCGCGATTCCGAGGCGACGGGAAGGCCGCGCTATCATGCACGCGCTGCATCAACCGCAAGCAAAGATGCGATAGAGTCCTCCCGAATTGTTCGCGATGCGCTTCGTAAGTTCCACGCGCTCCCACGATCGGCATAAACAGCATTAACAGCAGCTAGAAATCCGGCCTCGTGTAACTACCAGCAGCCGGCAGAACCGTCAACTTCGTCTGTTCAGATAGACAACTCGCAACCGCCGTCTGCGAATCCTTTGCTCGAGTTAGGCCGTTGCGGCTGGGACTTGACAGAGCACGGCCAAGCTGAACTGATCTTAGCAACAGCGAAATACAAGTCTGATGACATAGAGGCAAGAGCTCGGCTAGAGGGTCGTGTCGGGGAAGTGTTTCATGATCGGGGTTGCACTGTACTAGAGCTCTTGAAAGACCCCGTATTCGAAGCATTTCCTCTTGTGGAACATCGACGCAAGGCTGGATGTTCTCATCATTCTCAGCTTGCAGATTGCTCATGGCCAATTTTACATCTCGCCGTTCTCCTCGTCGCCACGCCGCCTTGTGATCACAAGGCATGCTCACAGACCAAGCGACTCTATATGGCTGTCAGGGCCATGTTTTCACTTATGCAACTTCAGCTTCCAAACCGTGCTGAGCTTGTGCAGATTCAAGGTCTTATCGCGCTCTATGAATGTGGACACGGCATGCTTGAGCATGCACATGTGACTCTCAGCTCGGCTTTTGCAATGGCGTCACTGCTCGATGTTGATCTGTCAAACATACGGATCTCGCTGGAATGGAGATTGTCTCTTATGCTTATAGATGAGTAAGTCATACACGGTGTTTATCAGACAGCTTGATGAACTAATACCTTGACAGCTTGGTTTCCTTGCAAACAGTGCATAGAAAGCATGACTGGATTCCTCTCGCCTGCCCTCCCAATCATGACATGGTAAGAGTTATTAAGCATAACAGCACAGTCCTAATGACTCCAAACGGGACCTCGAGATCCGATAGTGTTTCTCAGCGTTTGCTAGACTTTGGTAAAATTTTGTTTCGGTCCGGACGGATCTTACAACACAGTCACGACTCAAAACGTGCTCCCCTATCTGGAGACCCTAGCTGCGAAGTATTGACCGAACTGCGCAAGTCGAACGATAGTCTCGACACTGGACCTATCGACCCTTTCAGCGGTGATACCCAACACTCAGATATACTTCAGCCCTTAGGACTACCAATGAGGTAAGGGCCAAGCCTGCGATGTTTCACCAATGTCCGGATATTTACTTATGCTCCTAGTTGCGTACTTTCCCACATGATGGACGCTGATCACCCATGCAGGCACAATCGGCCCTGGGACTTTGTTGAGAGAAAGTTCTTACGCTATTGTAGGGTTAAGGCTGTTGTTGACGCAGAGTTTTCCTTTTCTACAGCTTTAGGTGGAAATGAGAACAAGGAAGAGCTGTCGCTGATAGAATTGGTATACATGCTACATAGTGTATTACTTGTGCTCATTTGGGGCTGTCCTGGGAACTATGACGAAAGGATTTCTCTGTTGATACCAGAAATGAGAAGGAGGAGCAAGAGATGGCCAGCTGCGGGTGAGTATTCTGCGTCGCCTATCCAAGTCTGGGAACTAACTACTCTTAGGAGAATATATCAATCAGATTTGCATCCATCTTCAGAAAAGGCAGCCATCTGAGGATTGAAGTGGAATGCTCGGATGTGCAGGTAATCTCTACTCTGCTGAGAGACTGTATAGTCAGTTCTATTAAAACACTTCCTCTGTTCCACTATCATGGTTGAACATAGAGATGATCAAGTAGTGTTAATAAGTATTTGCAGTTCTCCCCATATCAAATGGGACTTGGCAGCCATTATTGGTAATAGATTAATGCAATTGATTTTTAAATCTCTGAGTCAGTTTCCTCGTCTTCTTCCGTCATGATATTTGTCATGATGGGAGTCGAAGAGGGGCAATCTTGGAGTTGATAAACTGGAAGGTAGCATGTTTGAAATGTATACAAGAACTTTAATACTTTTTTGCATATTTATATACAATTAAGACTCTAAAAAAGGAGGCCATCAACTTCGTATTTTCAATACCTCAGCTCGAACCCCATATTACTCTGCCAGGATCACGTCAATAGCAGTATAACCCGACCCAAAGTCCCCACTAGCATAGCCAAAATAGCCGTTCTGAGAACCATCCACATAGAATTGAGAGAACGGGATCGCATTAATAGGTCGCGCGCAACTTCCATCCGAGGTGCATGATCCATTCGGTACGGTGCAAGAAAGGGTGCCGCTGGCCGTCCGTGTGCATTTCAAAGGAGCGTTGTTGAAGTTATCAAAAGGGCACAGGACAAGCGGCCCAAGAACTCCTGAAGGCTTGTAGTTCAAGCATAGGTAGTTGTTGTTGCTGCCTGTCGCGAGCTGGCCGTTGGCTGCGAGGGTGAAGATCAGGGTTTGGGTCGAGTCGGATGGTGTGAAGGAGAGCGGGACGAATCGTGAGTCGGTGCCATGGAGGGTGAGGTCAGCGGCGGGGCCGGTGCCGACGATCGAGCCGGGTGTGTAAGATGGGCCTGCGGTGGTTGTAGTGGAAGCTTCCTCAGTGGTGGTCGAAGCAGCCTCGGTGGTGGTAGTGGCAACAGCTTCAGTCGAGGTAGTAGAAGCCTCAGTAGTAGAAGCTGTCAAGATCTCATTTGAGTCGGTGCTCAAGGTCTCGGTTGCAGAGGTCAACGACTCAATGACAGAAGTCTCGGAGGTAGCGGGAGCGGTGGTGGTAGTTGATTCAACGATTGAAGTTGCGGCCGTAGTTGTACCTAAGCAATCTGTCAGTATTCAAGAGCCCTCCTAAAAGTGCCTAGGTACTCACGAGCGGGCTTGCAAACTCCAGCTTCAACGACTACTTCAGCCGCAAGAAGGGCCAGGGCCAAAGATAGGACACGCATGATGACGGCTGAACGAATGTTAACGAGAGACAGACAGCTTGGTGAGACAGAACAGAGAAGAACATGTCTCGGCGTGGGGATGGGCTTGGTCGTAAGTAAATAGTGGCGATCTTCCGATCTAGACCCAGTAGTTCCTGGATCGAATCTGGTCCATGAGGGCTAATATTGGTGATAGCTCCTAGCTTCGACGCTACATTCAATAGTCTTGACGGGATACACGGGGATAGGAGGTTTTGAGAGGACACCGTTACGAGGATCCACTTGGGAAATTTGTTGTTCTATGCGCAAACAGTCAGCTGTGACAGGGGATCAAAGCAACGCGAAAGGGGTCAACAATAAACTCTCGCTGTTGCGAAACATCTGGAAAATGGTTACAGATAAATAACATCGTCCCTGAGGACGTTGTAGGCTTTGTCGCACACCGCTAGAACGGTAAGTCTTTAGAAAACACGGCACGATCACGAGGAATTTGTTGGGCTTGCACGGTGGCATTTCATCTGAGAAACGATTAGCAGATGAGACTGATTCTTTACTCCTTGATTGTTTGCGTTTAGGTTGTTGATAATTTACCTGTTTTATTACTCTTCTTTCTTGAGTGATGTCTTCATGGCCCTAAACATGTCAAAGAATCAAAACGTGTCACTTTTGGTAGCCTGTTAAAATAGCGTGAGAAGAAAATTCTTTAGAGTGGAAGGATCAAGATAAAATTGACTATATATCTCATCTACAGTAACATACTCGTCATGAATCGCATCTGGGTTGATCGAGGCCATATACAGGGTAAAAGTGATGAATTTCTTGGAATACAAATGCAATGGTAGTTCACTACCCTATACTCTGCGATTTGGTGCTTTCTGAGTATGCCATTTGAACTGACGTTTTGATGACCGAAAATACATAAATATAGACAGCAAACTGCAGAGCACAACGTCCTCGGAGGATATTTGCCTTGGCAATCTTGGTGACGCAATTGACGTCCCCAGATCTCTCCCCGCGAATAGCGCGAAGCTTGAAGCTTGAAGCGTGCGTAGGTTGCCGGTGGCTGAGTCCCAACATCTCCAATGGATGAGGGGATGCCAAGACGTTTTCAGCTGGGCACTAGTAAGCTGAAACAGCAAGGGTCTAGACCCAGAAAATGCTGAGGACATACAAATAGTCAGATTACTCCGCTTTGATCATCTCTAGACATCTTCAAACCATCTACTGCCATCCAAATATACACACAAAATGGGCGAGGGCGGCTATATCAACCTCGTCAACGGCACGCCGTACAAATGGAAGCGGAGCCAGCAGAACAGCTATCAGATGGAGGCCTGGGACTTCCCGGAGTCCATTGATGCAGGTAAATTGACCAGACTTGAGAGATAAATTGATAACTGACTGTATTCTAGGCAAGGTTCCCAGCACATACGTTGAGTTTGACCATGGAGTTCTCAAGAAGCGTGGGGATACCAGTGGATCGGTCACCTATAGCCTGGAGGGCACGAACGCTACTTTCTCAATCCACGTTCGCGATAAACCCGCAAACATCTGGATTCAGCTTGACGGCTTGGAGGCGTTGAATAACCCTCGCGGCTCGAAGATCGAATTGGGATGGGAACACGACGAGTGCGTCACCTTCGTTCTCTCTGGAAAACAGGGCAACTTTCACTCTTCAAACCCACCTACAGATTGGATGCAGAAGAACAGAAACACCCTTGGCCATCGTCCCTTGTCGCAGATTTGCATGCTGGGCACTCACGACTCTGGAATGTCCACTGTGTCTCACTGCGATGTCCCAGGCGGTGTCATCGACCCCTACGTTCTGTGTCAGTCAGTCTCTGTTCTGGGACAGCTTGCCCACGGCGCGCGATATTTCGATCTTCGACCTCAGTACTCAGGCGGCCATTTGTGGACCGGTCACTACACCGGTAAGGTTGGAGGTCGAGGCGAATCAATTTCTGACATCATTTCTGCCGTCAACGAATTCACCAAGAAGAATGGCGAGCTCATCATCCTCAACTTCTCGCACTCTCTGCAAACCGACACCGACGAATGGCGAGAGTTCACCAAGCAGGAATGGCACAATCTCATGAAAGAGCTGCTCAAGCTGAACCATCTGTTCACCGTCGAGGACAAGAACAAGGCCAAGAACCTGACTCAGCTAAAGCTTGATGACTTCATTGGCAACGGCAAGGCAGCTGTCGTTTGCGTCATGGAGCAGTGGGACCTCGACATTGGCGACTATGCGCAAAAGGGATTCTACAAGTACGAAGCGATGAACGTTCGCAACGAGTACTCCAACAAAGACGACGCTGTCGTTATGGTTAACGACCAGCTTGAGAAGATGAAGGGTCACATGTCCGCCAAGGACAAGCGTCTTTTCCTTCTTTCTTGGACGTTGACTCAACAGGCGCCTCAATGGGATGGCGACGTCGTCACCTTCGTCAAGGTTGCCCCCAGGTCCCTGAAGCCGATTAAGAAGCTGGCTTATACCTGCAACAAAGAGCTCTTCACGCGACTTCTGCCCGAAGTCGGCGATAAGTCGTTCCCCAACGTCGTTTACATTGATTACTTGGATAATCAGGACTACGCAGCTCTGGTCGTTGCCATCAACGACAAAGTTTTCAATAATTAAGTGGTTGGATGGATGGACATACGCTGGCGGCCGCCTGCATTAAGCCCTACGTTTCAATAGCAAAGCCTGCTTTAAGCCTCTGATGCAACTCGCCCCCAATCCTCGGCATGTAATTCGTCAGTCGTATTCTTAATGCAGATCAGATCACACGTCCCGAGACTCCGAAAGTACGTAGATCCATGACTAACACCGCTAAATCGGTCTCCGCGGTGGCCGCCGCATCCGAGAGTTTAAATTCCCCGATTTCTGCATGAACTTCAAACCTTCTCAGTTTAACATCGTCATCATTCTTCAATATGAGTAGTTACAGCAATGAGAGGCGGTTTTTCAACTATCCTGAGCCTCAGGAGGGGTAAGCATGCCACTGCCTGATAAGCGAATCATGTGCTGACATATTTTGCTTATCGCAGACCTCATGTGCCGTATGCTATTGAACGGAATAGGAATCCGGTCTTGAGAGGACCTTTTCTCGTTGCTGCTGCATTTTTGTAAGTCTTTCATATTTGTTTGAGAAATTATGAGTTGCTAATGGCGTAGGATGGAATGGATTCGATTTATTCGTGAGACCGCTTGGGCAAATGCGGGTTTCGCTTCGCTCCGGAAGATCCGGACTTATCTTGAGCACTTCGAACCTCGCTACGATCCAACTGTGGTGCCGATCGCGCTCTCTGAGGCCGAGGCCAAAGAACGCGGTGAGAGGGCACAGATTTCGGCTTTGCAGCAGGCAAATTCTTCTCAGACATTAAATCCGTCGAAATTCTACTCAGCAGCTGATTATCGAGCTCTCTATCTTTCTGGGGAGCTTACCCCGGTTGATGTCGTCAAGGCGATTCTGCCTTTGGTTGAAACCGATGGCCCTACACCTGGCCGACACGCCCAAGGCTGGAGGGAGCTCAATATCGAACGCATCATGAGAGCCGCCGAGGCTTCGACGGAACGCTATAAGAACAAGCAGCCCCTCGGACCCCTCGATGGCGTTCCCTCCGCTATCAAAGATGACTATGATCTAGACGGCTACTCAACAACTCTCGGCTCCCCAAGAGATTACACCGAAATCCCCAGGGACGGAGAATCAACTACAAGCTGGATCGTACGAAAACTCGAAGAAGCAGGTGTTGTTATCATCGGTAAACTCGCCATGCACGAGTTCGGACTAGGTAAGCCCCGTATTCTTATTCTTATTCCTCACATCGACTGACCTTATCAGATACGACGGGCAACAACCCCAATCAAGGAACGCCGCGTAACCCATTCAATTCAGGCTATTATACCGGCGGAAGCTCGTCTGGTCCAGCATACGCTGTCAGTTCTGGACTCATTCCTCTCGCTTTGGGAAGTGACGGCGGTGGCAGTATTCGCATTCCTGGATCGTTTTGCTCCGTGTTTGGGTTGAAGCCTACGCATAACAGACTTACTTCTTGGCCTGGTGCGAATCACTCGCCGACATGTGCTGTGCAAGGACCTTTGGCTGTTGATATGCAGTCGTTGGCAGCTGCGTACGAAGCCATCGCTGAGCCTCATCCTTCGACGCAATTTCCACCTTTGGCTCTTCAGCCTTCACCGCCAGTTACGAAAGTCCTGGGTATCTTCGATGCATGGATCTCGCGCGCTACACCGAGTGTTCAGTCGCTGGTTCGTGGGCTTGTTGAGTCTTTAGCTGCTAAGCATGGATACACTCTCGTCCCGATTGAAATTCCCTTCCCCGCTGAGGGCCAGATGGCGCATGCACTTACTGTTCTGACTGATGCTTCGACGTTACTTTACAATACGAAGGGTTTGACGCCTGCTAACAAGATTCTACTTGCGCTGGGAAGGACTACGCCCTCGACGGATTATCTGCTGGCCCAGAAGCTGAGAGGAATGTTGATGCAGCATCTTTCGTATCTTTGGAAGACATACCCCGGCATGCTTATCATAACCCCCACTACCGCTTGCGCCGGTGCACCTATCCGCGGTGGCAAATCCGAGTTATCTTATGGTGTCAACGACGGAAACTATACACTTCAAAGCATGGAATATGTCTGGCTAGCTAACTTCTGCGGTCTTCCTGCCATAACCGTTCCAGCAGGCTATGTCGTTCCCGAGGGTAGAAAAGACGCTGGCGAAGTTGCTGATAGAGATACGGAAGGCAAAATCCCAGTTGGACTTATGGCTACGGGTGAATGGTGCAGCGAAGATGCGCTGTTGCAGTTTGGCTTTGATGCGGAGGCGGCTGGACAGGATCTTCGAAGCAAACCGCCGATTTGGGAGGATGTCATTTCTAGGGCCAAGGATGAGGCTAAGTTGAGTAGAGGGCCGCGCCGTGGAGCTGGAAGTGAGTAGATGTGACTAGGAAAGCGCTTAGAGTGAGTAGTCTAGTTTGGTGGGGACGGGAAGTGGGAGGATACATCCTAGATGATTTATAGAGTTTATTCCTGCGGACCTACTAGTAAAGTTATATACGCGCCATATCCGGTAGGATGCAACTCTAGCTTCCTTCTTTGGCAAGATTCTCGGAACCTTGCATATCTCCGCACCTTTCAGTCAGCTCACGTGTTTTGAGGCGTTTATCATCCTTCAGTGGTCCCGTCAACCAACAACATACATCGCACCGCATAAAGCCTCAAAACTCCCCCAAAAGCCATTCTCCGAGTTTGACAGCAAGGATGGCAGATCAGAAGAGCAAAGGTGAAGGACCTGTTGGCGCGACTCAGTACAATATCCGCCAGCTCACTAGCTCAGAGGAAGATATCCAACAAGGATGGCAGCTGTGGCACATCGTCTTCCCTGACTGGCCCATCGAGCAAGGACGGTTCGCAGGGCTCCTATTTGGTTTAAAGGGCCAGCATTGGATTCACGACCATGGGTTCTGCCTGTCATACTATTCCAAGGGCGGAAATATCGGACATATCGCAGCCATCGGGGTTTTACCCGAATATCGTCGCAAAGGACTCGGTAATGCGCTTCTAGAGAAAGGAAAGGCTGATTTGAGAGATGCGGCGCAGAATGCAGGCCAAGACTTGAAGTCTGTAGCGATGGGATCTATCTTCCCAAGATTCTGGTACCAAGTGCCAGCGAGCATTTCACCAGAAGCGAAACAATTTCTTGCATGCCGAGGTCAGTCATTTATTGTTGGGACTTTTGGGTATTGCTAATCCGATAGGCTCTTATACTAAAACCATAACAACCCGTGATCTCTTCAAAGACATAGAGAAGGAGATTGTACCGCCGGAAATAATGGAGCGTGTCTCAAAGACAAACATCAAGTTCACTCCATGGTCGCCAGAACTGTACGAAGAATGCATGTCCAAACAAAAGGAGCTATTCGTAAGTAGTAATACTTCCCCCATTTAACTTGTCTCACTAACGTCGTCAGACCTGGGGTGGCATCTACGAAGCCCTCGCAGCACGAGGCCAACATCACGAAGTCATGGTCGCTATTGATCCGGACACCAACAAGCAGATTGGCTGGACTCTCATGTGCTCTTTCGGATCCTCGGCCAGTGAATTCTTCGCATTCCTTCCTCTTCTTCCTTCTGGAGAAAGGACTGGTCTCATTGCTGCGGTTGGAATCGATGAAGCTGCGAGAGGGAAGGGCGTTGGCTTAGCACTCGTTGTCAAAGCGATGGAGAATCTGAAGGAGAGGGGTATGAAGGGAATCTTCATCGATGCTGTTGCTATACGGGGGTTCTATGAGAAGCTAGGCTTTGAGGCGCAGTGGGAGTATGAGGCGTGTACTTTTGATGTGGCTGCATCAGATACGGAGGCCTGATCTATATCCCCGACTCCCAAAAATCACATTAGATTCCAAAATGCTGAGAGGAGAAACAAACAAATGAGTCTTCACCACTTCAATCTAAGTTCCTGCTAAAAGAGAGGCTGGGGATTAGGATTAAGTAAGGGGGTGATAAAGCAAAGGTGCCTATTGACAGGACCACTGGCAGTGCCCCGATTCTAATACCAACCCTTGCATGCCACCTTTGAGTTACAGTAGTTGCAGAAGCTTAGCGTGTCCTCACTAGCTTCATGCTCAGGATTAAAAGCTTGCTGTTTTTAAAGAATGTTTACAGGGCTTAATTAATAAGATAAGAATTGGTTATATCTGTAGAATGCGTTGTTTTAAGTAAAGCCAGTAATGATAGAATTTGGGGTCATTATCCTCGATGCTTAGCTATAAACTTATGGCAGGTCACAGGGCATAATCGTCGATCTATACCTCGCTCTGCGGTTACCCCAGAACAAGAAGACACTTTCAGACGGATGTTTGAGATGATAACACAACTGGGCATTCAAATGAATAGCGAGTAAGCAGACTCTACGGCCGTCACAGCCGCTGCGATGAGGGGATTGGAGGCTATCAGCCAGGGTGAAGGGTGCTGGAAGCTTTTCCTTAATACTTACAGTCAAATAGCTGGAAGGCGAGGCTTACTTAGTTCAGCAACGGCTTTATTGGCTCAGGTCCAATTTCACTAAAACAAGGAGACGCAATCTCGCTAATGAAAGGGGTTCCAGTTCCAATGGCCCTGCGGAGGATCGGGGAGGACTATCAGGTACTTGGGCCCGTGTTTGTTGACGGATTTATGGGACTTCCTACTGAGTCTACAAAGGATCAGTCTTGACTGGGAGGTTGTTAGGCTTGTGTAACTTGGATGATACTGTCTGCTTAAGAGGTTTGGAGACCTCCGGGGTTGTGGGCTGGACGGCCGAGAATCAAATTACTAGAATTACTCAGAGATGATACTAGAATTACAATTTCATTTCTAGAACTGGGCTCTTGCCGCTTTCAGTTGAGTTGGTGCCAGGGTTGAGCTGAGTGTCCTAAGCTGCCTTCCATACAATAAACATCGTCAAGATATAGAATTGCGTTTTATCTTTTACCTCTCTTCGGCTTTCTAATGAAGTAATCACTTAATTGGCTGAAGAATAAAATATTCTAGATCCCCAGTGGTGTTCCATTATTTAGAGCGTAGCGACGCCAAGGTCATTTTCAGGGGTCTTGTTGACCCAGCACACGATAGCGCGTTGCTTCTTGACCAGCACTAACTCCTTTTTGTAGCAGTTTTTGTTAACCATTGATTTCTAAATTAAGCTATTGATAGGTGGAAATATGCTTATCTTTGCTTAAATATTCTATCTACTGCTTCTTGGTTTTCTTTTCTCTTTGTTCTTCTTATTCTAGTCCGAAGATACTGCAAAATGCGATTCAACGCTGTGCTATTAGCTGTTGGTCTCTTTGCCACGGACTCTGTGCTTGCTGGGCCTTGTAAGTCCGGAACTTCCTGTAAGTGGAATGGATTTAAGTTACTACTTGCACGGTGGCGACTAACCATGAATGACCCTTCAGCGTCATATGCAACGACGACCTCCATAACGAGTGCAACAGAGTCTACCACGGCCACTTTAGATACATCTACTGAGGTCTCCTCCAAAACAACAGCCTTGGAGGCGACCACGACTACCGCTGTTGTAGAAACCACCGCGACGACATTGGATGCCCAGACGACTATAACTGTTGAGTCAGAAGCTCAGACAACGACCACAGCGACGTTGGACGATCAAACAACCACAGACATCACCACCACCACAACTGCAGAGGCTGAGAGCACTACCACCGCCGTCGCCGCTCCAACCTTCAAAATCGCTGGTGGTGGCGGTGCTGTGAATGGCGCACTTCTCGAAGGTCTTGACGATGAGGGCAGCTCCATAATGTTTAACCCCAACTTCCCTCTCAACGACTTCAAGCCCAGAACGTACACCATCGAGCCCAGCACAGGCCGAGTCAAAGATCAAGACAACGGATACTATCTGTGTGTATTTTACGAGTTGTCTGGCGCGGTTGCGCCCGGGCTTATCTCAGGGTGCATGGACACGCCTAGACCCAACTCACAAATCGAGTACGTGAAATGCCAGGTCGTCAGTGGCAAGCTCTCGTGTACAGTTCCTCAGACTGTGTGCACCACGGACCCCTTCGAACCTTTCAGTCCTCCCACATGCGAGACTTCGACAAGCAACCAAGTATATGATCACTTGTATTACCGGACGATTAGCGACCAATACATCTATCTTGGCACGGATACCGCGGATAATACTTACGCGGCTGTTGACCTTATTGCCCAAGAAGCATGAGCTAGGGGCAGCGGTTAAGGATATGTTGTTTTTATTTATATTCTACATCATGGTTTAGCACCTAGCAATCTAGACAATAATATTAGAACCTTGACATAAATTAGAGACACCGCAAAATGTGCATGTACACGCTCGGAGTCGATCAGTAAGCAAGACTTGGGTTATTATGCTACGCCTCTGTACAATAAGCGGCGACCAAAACATAAGCTTAAAAGCACCTATCGGGCTTTAATCCCGAAGAGGAAAGTGCTCGCTTCAGTCGACGACAAGTCTTGTTCTCTGCGGTACATCTTCTGGTATTGATATATGTTGAATCGTGAAAACGGGGGATGAGGCTATAAGGACCGTATCCAGAAATATGTACGACGAATAAATTCTTATCCTTCGTGATTTTTTTGATCAATTCCCCAGCTAGACTTACCATTATATCCAACTAAGAAACCAATACATCTCATCTTCACAATCCGGGGTATCATTGTCTTGTCCAATCGGGATGTATTCCTCAGCAGAGCTGAAAATATGGCCATGTCAGTAAGCGGGCTTAACAGGCACCACCAGCCAACTTCAATGCATCTCAGGTTAGCTTGTAAATTCAAATGGCCAATGGCTGATGGTATGCAATACCGCCATTCAAGTCGTGGCTGTACAAATTTACTCATGAAGTTCTAAGGATCCCTGGCAGAGCCAATCCTCGGCCAAGCAACTCTGTGAGATGCTCCGGTAAAGTGCAGTCCGCCCGATAAAGCAATGTTGTCAGCATTTGATGTTTTATTGAGAATCTTGGGAAATTGCTTTGTGTAACTTCGGTCATGTCTGAGTAGCTATATAGCCTGATTTCATTATCTTGTAAGCGTTTCTGTGTGAATAACCGCATAAGACCTACTATATAAAGCCTCCCTTTACCTGGGAGTCTTCCAAATTCATATTCCTCACTCACTCAGCAACTACCAAGCAAAGCTGTCTCAATCCTTGTCGCCTGAATTCGGTAAATTCTTGACAGACTCAGCCTTTGGCGCACTTCTGACAAGACTCCGCATGCTAACAAGTCAATAGGACTACGATATACAAAATGCACGTCTCGAGTACCCTCCTTCTCCCTCTTAGCCTGGCCGCCCTATCGTCAGCTCTTCGATCAGGCTGCAGAGATGGCGAAGTTGCAGTTGGCACTTGGCAGACATGCACACTGGGCGATCCCAGAGGCGGCCCCAGCTGCGGTGATCTACACGCAACCATCTACGCCAACGACTGCGGCATGATCTCTTACTCGCGCAATGAGGGAGATATTTGTGATGTTGATGGTGGCTGGCCTTCTGGCTACGGTCTTCGATGCGACAACAACAACCCATCGGTCGTTTATACTACTGGAGGCAATTTCGGCAATTGCTATCGGAAGGGAACCAATTGTAGCCCTATCCCGTTCACCCATTATTATGCATCTTGGTGCTGCAGCAGGCTCTAAGTTATACGGGGGCAGCGGTTCAATAGTCGCGGCGAAAGTTGTCTTTGAGGAGGAATAGCACATCTTGGGAAAACAATACAATACCTATAAGCCCTTAGCTAGCTATATGGTCACTGCTTCCATCGGATCTATCCAGGAGAAATTCTCTAATTTTTCTGCAATGAATGGAGAGTTTGTTATAGAGACTGGCATTGTCACTTTCGGGCAGTGAAGCAAGCTTCTGGCAATGGCAATGCCATGTTCAAAGACGGCGGACAAGACATACATGGATTCTGGATCTAAGGAGGTATTCTCTTATCCTAAATGTTCTAAATCCATTGTGGATGACATGACTGCGAAATTCCCTGATCATAAGATACGTCATTTCCGTTGGCTGTTTTAGATATTCGACGAGCTTGGGCACCAGAGTCTTTTTAATATGATTTATTTCAATTACATTTTCATTCATGCTGGCTCATGCAAACTCAGTTAATGATGTAATAAGGCCAGCCTGCTTTTCCTATGTGAGTTCCAATCCATGCACGTTATGCTAGATGAAGCTTCAAGCAGTATAGAAAGGATAAGCTTACTTATGGATCGACGATATTGCTTACGCTTGCGGCTTACGTGAACATCAACGTACAAGAAACGTCACCCGAAACCCCAAATCAGTAAGAGGAATACAGTCAAGGGTCATTAATCATTAAACGCTAGAAATACACATATAAAAAGCAGCGAATGTCTGGCTACGGCCAGTAGACATCCAGGGTATCAACCGGAGAACCTCCCTCCGCTATGCCTCCACCTGGAAGGTAAATGCCACCCTTAATCGCAACAGCCGCACCTCCATGTCTTGGCAGCTTCATGGTACCGAGCTCCTCCCACTTCCCGGTCTTTGTGTCAAAGGCCTCAATCTGGTCAAACATGCCCTCGGACTCGGGAGCCGTGTTTCCCTCTCCGCCCAAGACGTAGACTTTGGTGCCGATTGTGCCGGAGACAACACCGCCGCGCGGAGTGGGCATTCTGGCTTCGCTGGTTGTCCAGCCAGCTTCTAGATCTTCTAGGTCGAGGATGAAAACTGTGTCTTTTACGTTGCGTTGGCCGCGGAGACGACCGCCGAGAACGTAGAATTTGTTTCCGACGATGGAGGCCGTTGCGTGATCGCGACCTTCGGGGAGCTTCTTTGCTGCTGAAGGGAGATCGATCCACTGTGAGGTCTTTGTGTTGAAAGCCGAGACAAAGTCGACGGTATCTTGTTCTCCGCCTGGTCCAATTGGCTCCAAGGTGCGCATACCTCCAGCCATGTAGATAATGTTTCCATAAACACCAATCGCTGCACTTCCTCGCTCTTCACTCTCGGGAATTGGGTCGAGCTCAGTCCACTCGTCGACATCGGGATTGTAGACCCACGAGTCTGAAAATGCTCGCCAAGCGCCATTGTCGATATCTGAAAGTCCGCCCAGAAGGTAGATCTTGCCATTGACTGCAGCGACATTTGGATGATTGACTTTCACTGGCGCCTCAGTGACGTATCGACGCCATGAATTCGACCGCGTGTTGAAGAATTGCATAATAGCAGTCGTCTCGAAGCCATTTGCTTCACGATTGGGAACGATTCCACCAATAATTGCAAGGGTCTTTTCCGAGAGTGCGACGACACCATGTTCTTGCCGGGGAGCAATGGGGATAGAAGGTAAAGTTTTCCAGGTATTCGCTCCTTGGGGGACAGCACTGGCCAGTGCGCCCGATAATAAGGAGAGGAGAGATAAACTAGAGAAGATCATGGTGACAAGACTGAAGAGATGGGGATGTTTAACGGGCAAGAAACATAAAGTGGCCACCGAGATTCTTAAGTAGCAGCCAGACTTGGCAAGTTCGTCATGGAATTGTGGCTGGATGACCACTCTACGTGGAGGGGGGCTCTTGGCATCAGCATCTCTCACACAAAGATGAAGCACCAAGTGCCTTGGGCTTGAGCTTACGGGGGAAAAAACAAGGTTTGGCACTAAGATAAAGTCCCCTGTCCAATGTATGACTGCTAAATCCGAAAGCGCCGCGCGTTGCAACTCGCAAGGGGGGGGGCTTGTTGGAATGAAATTAATTGGCGCCAAGCACTCGACCCCATATATTCTTGTTTTGGGGCACGTGTGCGTTTAACTCAATAATTATGGTTGTTGCGCGGTTTTGTCTTCATCCGCACGTGCATGTCTTATTCGACATTCCACGCCGGGTAAATATTAACTATTGAGATTAGACATGTTGCAATTTAACTATTATCGAGACTAGCAATAGTTTCAATGGCATGATCAAATGTCGATTAGACATTGACAGTGGCTGTAAGCCACCTTATGCCCTGTATCCCTGCATCCCTGCATCCCTATATCCGTTTCTGTCCTCTGTATACGAGTACACGTATACAAGCCACAGCCGCAAGTCATGACGACCATAGCGTGTACCTCACTCATATAACCGTAGCATCATCGTCGGAAGTGCAAAAAAGAACTTGACAAGACTGGGATTCGAACCCAGGCCCCTTTCGAGACTGCGAATCGTCACTAGTTCTTGTCGAACCTGAACACAGCGCCTTAGACCGCTCGGCCATCTTGCCTTCCGATTGGATAACAATTTAGTCTGCAAGTTGACATTACCATGCTGGGGTGGGGGTTGTGCCAAGCTCGCCTGTCCCCAGAAAACGACTCGTTAGCTACCCTGAATCTGAAACTCAGGGACAAGTTTACGAGGAAAACGAAACTCGTTACAGATGTTCCTGGCACATAATAGCTTGTAAATATAAACATAAAATAAATTAAGTTGCTTTACGTATTAAAGTTATTTATGCCACAACACAAGGCGCACATAAGCTTTCAGCCACTAATCTCACAAGGTTCTCGGTGACTCTGAGGCAGTGGATAGCCGTTGGCCTCGAAGAATTTGCCAGCAGATTGCAACAATTCTGCAGTTTCTCGTCCAAGCCACTGCTCAAGAAGCTTGTTTCTGCTATCTTCGACTTCCACCGACTTGCGCCCAACAACCTATACCGAAGTTAGAATACAGTGGCAAGTGAACAAGAAAGCTGGACGTACCATGTAGCATTTTCCAGTCTCATTCTGCGTAGAGGCCCGGGCGATAGCCTGAGCAACGTCTCCTAGTGTGTTCGACTTGAGGCCTGAACCCTTCCATTTCTCAGCCAGGTCTTTGAAGGTAGGTGTTGGCGTGAAGAACGGCGCAACAGCATTGACTCCGATGCCTAAACCTCGAGCAGCTTGCTGTGACCCTCGAAGCAGGCCCGTGAGTCCATGCTTAGATGCGATGTATGCCCCTACACCAGTGGTTCCAAAGTATCCGGATGTTGAAGTAACGAGAACCACGGATCCTCTCAGACCATCAGGTGAAATTGGTTGGTTGTGCCGCATGTGATATAGTGCCAGACGCAACGCTGCAAATGAGTAATAAGTCAGTCACGGAAGGACCATAAATGAAAGAAATCAATGGTGGAAAAGAATACGTACTGTTGATGGTTCCTTTGAGGTTAACATCGATCACACGAAACCCTTCTGTTGATTCGCTTAATTCTCCCTGTTCATCCAAGTTTTCGATGTCGAAAAGACCTTGGCTCTCCATTATACCAGCATTGGCTACAACAATGTCGATCTTGCCAAAGTGTTGTATGCATTGGGAGAAAAGGGCCTTAATCTGATCCCAGATGAGAATGTTGGCCGCGACGAATAGCGCAGAGGATGAATGCTCCAAGGATCGAATAACTGATTCGGCCTCGGCACGGGTGCGTTCAAGATCGGCAATGACTGTATTCGCTCCATGTGAGTTGAAAAGTCGTACAGTCTCGGCTCCTATGCCGTTTGCGCCACCTGTGACGATCACGGTTTTGCCCGCGAGGGTACTGAGTGTGTGCAGGTCGCGAATATTGTCAGCCATGGTGTAGTTTACCTACTGGGTTCGTCCTTGGGGCAAGAAAATGTGGAAGAAGTTCAATCCAAGTCACGTTGAAATATGTGAGGGGTAGACTCTCGGATGCATGACAATGCTACAGGACACCGGCTTATCTCGGAGTATCCCTCTCGGCATGCTCCTGGTGTGTACACGGCATATTCAGACTGGGCAAATGAAATTTTACCGCTCGGATTGAATTTCAAAACCCTTAGCCGATCTTACTGTCGGAAAATACAGATGATCGGGGGTCATTGTCTTCATCACCAAAACGCCGAGTTTGTGGTCATTTTGAAAGAGCAATGTGACCTCATACCTACGAGCGCACATGCACATGCAGAGATTCAGGACCAAACTTGAAATCATTGTAGACATGGATAGTTGTTTACTGGGGCTATGGACGGCACCTGTCGTCCCAGTTCAGATGCATCATGATCCACAGAAGGACCAGAGGTAAAGCATTATCACTCACTGTAAACACCACCTGGTTATCGTTTGACAAGCATCTGGAATTGATTGACTCATAGAACTACATGAATGCTACTCTTGAAGACTTTTAATAGCAACATTTTCAATGAAAGAAGCTACTTTGTCCGGGATACTGACAGTTGGAAAGTGTCCAGAATCACAAGAAAACGTGATAACCTCTCGACCGCTCTTTTCAGACATCATATCAATGACAGATCTCTGGACAGCTGGTGGGACAGAAATATCCTTCTCACAAACTATATATGCAACTGGGATGTTCATGTATCCTGCGTTCTGAAGTGGCCCAGCAAAACTCAGCGCTGAATGTGCTGTCATTTGTTTCGCATACGTCAGCGCCTCGGCTTGTGAAAGGTCTGAGAAATTGACGCTCGCGCAGCCTTTGGGCTCAGGTATGAGGTAGTCTACCTACTAAACTGTCAACTATCGCCTTGAGTCCTCAAGTTGTTGAGCTTTACCTCAAGTTTCATGAAATGGGGCATGTTATCGCCCATCATCGTTTGGACTGACCCCCCGATCTCAGGTACAGGGGAGCTTATATAAACGAGATGGACCACACCGCCTGATTTGCCAGCGGATTGTCTCTCGGTTCTTGATACTCCGGCGGTACTCTCTGTACCACATATTCCACCGTAAGAGTGCATCACCAAGACAATTTCCTGGCCATCATGAGCCAGTTTCGCTGTAGTTGATCTGATATGCGCCGCGTCTTCTTCCATCGATGCAGCTGGCAGTTGGTCACGAAATCCCACAGAAGGGAGATCGATGACTGTTGTGCTCAGACCATATTCCGTAAGGCTTTGAACGAGGCCCGAGTATAAGGATGGTGGGGCAAAGGATGCCGGAACAACAACAATATGGGGGATGGGTTTCTGCATCCTGAAGGCGGCAACTGTGACTTCCTATGTGAATCGCAAAGCTATTTTCCAATTAATTTGTTCATTTAAGTACATGGATTATTTTCCATCACCTTATAGTCTCATTTGGACTGAATTTGCCGAGATACAGAAGGCCGAGGCTTCGAAAGCAGCGAAGCCGAAAAGGCCGACATTGTCGGATGCCGGGTTGCAAGTTAGAAATCAGAGATATCGCCGAAAGCGAAGAATTATGTCGATTGACGATGGATTCGGTCATCTCCTTCGACAAGGTACCTCGCGTCTTGCCCAAACTTGTGTAGATGGGCCCTGTGCTTGGAAGGGTAACACAAAAGCAAGTATATATAAGTCACTTTGATCGCTCCCAGCCGATGAAATACTTAGCAAATAAACATAATTGACAGTTTCTACTCGAACTAAATCATTATTCACTTCTCATTATGTCAAAGCATATTGCCATCGTTGGAGCAGGACCATCTGGTCTAAGCCTCGCAGCTTTGCTGCAACACCACTCGATCCCCTTTACCATTTTCGAGCGAGAAAAGTCTACCAGCTCTCGTTTCCAGGGAGGATCTCTCGATCTTCATCCAGAGTCTGGCCAAGCCGCTCTGTTCGAAGCTGGTCTTGAGGAGCAGTTCAAAAAGTACGCGCGCTATCACGACCAGGACTACCGTTTTGGCGACAAGAAAGCTGTTGCTTGGCTGTTCCACAAAGCAACCCCTGATGCAGAGGGACGCCCAGAAATAGACAGGGCAAAGCTTCGCAAGATTCTTATTGAGTCGCTTAACCCGGAGAATATCAAGTGGGATCATAGACTCTCAGAAATTATTCCGCAAGAGGACGGTAGGGTTAAGTTGATGTTCGAGAACCAGCCTGAACCTGTCGTGACGGACCTTCTTGTGGGAGCTGATGGAACTTGGTCCAAGGTTCGACCTCTTCTGACAAGCTGGACGCCTGAGTATACTGGCCTCACAGTCATCGACTGCCGTATATCCGACGTGGACAAGAAATTCCCTGAACTTGGAGAGTTCATCGGCCGTGGCACTTCTTTCTTCCTTTCCGAAGGTAGTGGCATTTTTATCCAGCGCAATGGAGATGACAGCGTAAGAGTCTATCCCTGTCTTCGAGTCGAGGAAAATTGGCACTCAAAGGACCCCTCATACGACTGGAATGATGCGAAGACAATGACCGAATACTTGATTGAGAACTTCTTCTCGACCTGGGATCCTCGTCTCCAGGATGTCATTCGCAACGTCGATACGAAAATGACTCCCCGCGCGCAGTATCGCATGCCCTTGGGTCTTCGCTACGACCACCATCCAGGATTGACTCTGATTGGAGATTCTCTCCATGTAATGTCTTGGTTTGCAGGAGAGGGTGCGAACCTGGCTATGCTGGATGCTCTGGACCTTTTCCACGAAATTCAGGCGAGTCCCGATGATTTGGACCTGGCGGTTCGCCGATACGAGAAAAAGGTGGTGGCTACTGGCCGGGCGGATAACACAAACGAGATGTCTCAGGACTTGCTTGTCAAGGCCATGTCAGATGATGCTCCTCGAGCTTATGTTGAGGGAATGGCCAAGGCGATGGATGTTTGGTTCACTGCTGGGAAGTTGTTGGACAAGATCGATCGAGAGACTTTGTTCAGTAACTAAAAACTGTGAAGAAACATTTGCTACCTGAATCACCATAGTCTGGTGAAGATGAAGCAGTTCGGAATAGAATTTCACCTTACCTTTTTAGCTTAATCTCGAACTTCTTGCCAGCCAAGTCCAGTTCCTATAAACTCATTTTCTCCAATCTGGGCACCTTGAAGTTCAATAAAAGTGGCAAAGTTGAACCCTTCCATACGAAAACATTGCCTCTAGATGGAAAAGCACTCATAATAAGCTAAATCATCCACACCATGCACAGCAGTAAGAGTACTGCTGGCCACACAAGCCATCCCCAGGCAACCCCGAGACATGATCTGTTTTCCAAACCATCTCCTTCGACGATCGCCCGTTGCCATGAAATCTCTTATGTGAGGCCCCCCAGTGGCTGCTACTGCTACAAGCCGTTCAACGGTTCATATAATCAGTATATCAAATTCCACAGAACATCATATTAAGACTTTATAACGCTTGCCCATGAATTAATTTATATTTTAATAAAACAAGTTATAAGTAGCTAAAGTCTGGATCGGAATCCAATTAATCTTTTTGCTTCTTGATTTTGAAATCCCAGTTGACTTCCCACTTCACATCGACATCCTTGCCCCCCATGCTCTTCAGCGAGTCAGAGTTATAAGGCTTGAACTTCAAAAGAAGATCTGACTTGACGGCATACACCGAATCAGAGTCAAGATAAGTGTCGTCCTCAGGAAAAACCTGTGTAATCAGGCGGCTGTAAGCATCTCTAGTCACCATGAAGTGGATATGACCAGCACGATACGGGTGGCGATCCATGAGCTTGAGAATATCCCCAGCGGGTCCATCGTATGGAACAGGATAAGGAACCGGCTTGATACAGTAGAAAGCGTATTTCCCTTCTGCATCAGAGGTGAACATGCCTCGCATGTTTCCAGACGGCTGATCAGGATCTTGCTGGTCATATAGTCCGTTGACTGCGCACTCCCAGACGTTTAGAGAAGCACCTGTGGATTATGTTAGCGGCCTTTATGACATTACATTGAATCGCCAATTAGACATACCTGCCACAGGTTGGTTGGTATCAGCATCCAAAATTCGACCATGGAAGTAAGTTACTTCTCCCCCGAGATGCTTCTGAATAATAGTATCTCCATTCTCATATCGAGGAGGATCGGCGACGTAGAATGGGCCAAGAATGCAAGAGTTGGTTCCGTTATCTTGCTCCAGCATCCTCTGTGTCTGAGCATCAACCAGTCTGCTCGAATAATTAGACGATTCCAACGAGTGTAGAGACGAAAGGTGGAACATACGCTTCCACACCAAGGCAGTCGGAGATCAATAAGGTCTCGTTCCTCTCCGCGTTACTCATTTGCCCAGACCTGTTCAAAGCTTCGATTGCAATGTATAGTTCATCTGTGGTGAGATTGACGTCCCGACAGAAGGCATGGAGGTATCGGATCAAACCTGTCAAGATCTCCCGAGCTCTGGGTGAGCTGTTGGGTCCGAAGGAGGAGATGACAGAAGTTGTGAGGGGAGCATCTTCAGCTGGTAACATGTTTGCGTCGCTTCAGTGAATAGCTGTTGAGATTTCCAATGGATGAGATAAATGTAGCAATCCTTGACTTGGTAAGAAGGATCGTTACGGTAGGGTCTATATTTATATACTTTGTTTATACTCCAGATATAGAATCTGGGGCAACACTCCTTTACCCCAGTTTCCCTAAACTTATTGGAAATTTTCGCATTACATCGGTAATAGAATGGGCATCTTATAGTAAGCAGGGACGTGTTAGACTAAGCTTCATAGTTCAGTCGGCTTAAAATGCCGAGCCTCGAGATCACCGAGCCCCCGAATATGCCGAGCCCGGCATCCGACGTCACGAAATAACATAAATATTGTGTTCGGCAATTTCTCTCCATACGAAATAATGTCAAAACTTGCAGGTTACTCATGTCCGCCGTAATGAACCCATTACCGACCAATTCGCAACGGGTGGTTAAGCCAGGGGTCAAGAAAAGACGTCCCCCATTGGCCTGCATTCAGTGCTATCAACGGAAGCTCAGGTGCGGTAGGGAGCTCCCATCTTGTAGTCGCTGCTCAAAGGCCGGAAATGCCGAGCAATGCATCTACCGTGGAAGCAAAGGACGGCCGACGTCGGTTGACGGGTTATTCGGCGATGGCCCAGCTAACGCTGCGGCAGCATCTTCCCGTACGGATGGTTCGTCAACAAGGACTCTTGATAGGCATGTAGCCTCTTCCAGTCAGGGAGTCGATATGACACACTTGGAAGGGCAGGGGGACTCTACCAAATTCTACGGCTATAGCTATTCCCTGAACCTTTACCAGCAGGTATGTTCCCATCTTACCCAAAAGGAAGGATTCAGCTTATGTTAGATAGTTCTCAGATCTTCGGCCATACATCGTCAAGATTAAGACCCAATATCCATGCATCAACACCCTGCGCGATGAGATTTATGCTCCTTTCAACGACAAACATCGGCGGCGGCAGAGTTTACAGGACGATGCGCTCGAGAATACGTTGAGGCAGCTAATACCCACAAAGTCAATCATGGACGTATTGGTTCAGACTTATATTGACCGATATGAGATAACACATCGGGTTCTGCATATACCGACATTTATCACCAAGTATAACAACCACTGGGTTGATAGTCTCAGCACTCCAGTCTGCTTCCTTGTACAGATGCTTTTAGTCGCCGCTACTGCTGCAAGCTGTCATCCCGAACTATCTATCGACGCATTCAGCCACAAGACAACTCATGATCACGTTATTAAATGGGTTGAGGCAGCAGAAGCCTGGGCGAGTTCTCACTCCAACCAACCTCCTCGTTCCTGGGACATCCTAGCAAACCACTGTCTTCTGCTCATTGCGAAGCGAGCAAACTTCATCAAGGAGGGCTCCTTCTGGACCTGCGCGGGGACCTTGGTCCGATGGGCCATGGCAGCTGGTTGCCACCGTGAAGTCACCTCCGCAGCGAGAATATCGCCATTTGGACGAGAGATGCGCAGACGATTGTGGGTTACAATCGCTGAACTGGATCTCCAGGCATCGATAGAGCGTGGAATGCCTCCAAGCGTCCGAATGGGTGATTTCAACACCAAGCCACCACTTAATGTCGACGATGAAAATATTGAGGAGTCTAAGCAAGACTTGTCATCCGGCATGCCAATTACTACACTGACAAACACTTCTTTTCAAGAAATTCTCTGTCACTCCTTGCCAGTAAGGCTAAGGATATGCGCGTTCATCAATGGATGTTGTGAAGAGGCCGATTTCGACAAGGTCTTGGAGCTGGAGGAAGAGCTAGGACAGACCCTCCGAGATATCCCGCCATGGGACAACCCCCAAGCTGACCCACGCCAGCGTCAGACCGCGACACATATCAAGAGCATGCTTGGTATCATTTTGCACCAGTATATCCTTTTAATTCATTTCCATTTCCTGATACGAACTCCTTCCTCATCCAAGTCTCTCACGTGTCGACGAGCAAGGTTGGAAGCAGCCATGAAAATCCTCAACTACTACCAACAAATTCTAAATGACGAGACATTACCGGAACAGACATGCAGAACTGGCTTAGTGCTTGCTGCGTTGACAATCTGCCATGAGATGTACCTCAACGTTGGATCACAGAGTAAGAAAAACTGCCCTCTATCTTCTGTGCAAGAACGGATAACAACTCATAGCTCAGAAGCTTGCGATCAATCCACGATAACAATCTTTCCCGACATTTCAGCATTACTCATTGCAAGCGTTGAGAAAGTCTTGGGCATCCTTGAAAAGCGAATCTCGCTCACATTCAATGGCCTGAACGAATACTACATCCTGAGTATGACGGTCGGCCTAGTCAAATCCAAACTGTGGCCAGAATCAGCCACTAAATCGGACAAAGAAGCAGCAGAGCGAGTCATTAAACTCTGTACACTGTTACAAACACGCCATGTGGCTATTAGACGTGAACAATCACTTCCAGACTCTTTGTACGTACTTCCGCGTAGCCTGTACTTGATGGTCTCGCGCTGACAAACTGTAGTGATAATGAGGCATCACAGAACGATGAATTGTCGGTGGATGCGAGCTACATGATTCCTGATTCCATGACTGATATGATTAGCGCGATGGTATGCAAGCATAGTTATTGTCTTACGTTGGTGAGCTTTGCTGATTTGAAAACAATAGCTTCCACAGGATTTAGAATTCATCACCGACAATCTCGATCTGAGCTTCTTTCATGCATAGCTCGGCTTGATTATTTGAGAATCTAGTAAATATTTACACTATTTATCATCTTTTTTCTTCGTTGTTGAGGAATGGGCAAACCATAGCTGTTAGTTTCATGAGTCCTCACGACTCACAAGAACAGAACCTTCCATTGGTGGAAATTTGGTGCTAGAGTTCCTCCAAGGTCAATTCATAAGAAAGGATCTGCGCTCGCTGTAGAATCACGTCTTTTTCTCCAGAATGATCGAATTGCATTGCATGGTGGTACTTAAACTCAATCCAGTAGTATATCCGCCGTCAGATCCTTGACGATGATAGGGTCGCATCTGCTCACCTCGGTATATGTGCCCCCGAAGACGGAAATTAAAGTACGAGCACATCGAGAATCAATATTGCAGAAGAAATAAAAAAGCTATATAATCACAGACAATTACCGAATACTCGTGGTCGAGAGTCAATGGAAATATTTCTCCCTCAAAAAACAGCATGCGAAGTCTCCTCCTCTACCCTCTCCTGGCCACTTCCGCCATGGCCGAAAAGCTTCTCTACAGAAACACCTTCAACACCACCGACGCAATTGCAGACTGGGTTGCCGAAGGTCCCGTCAAAGCAACCGTCTCCAACAACACTCTCGAACTAGCTGCCCCAGGAGACTTTGTCTACTGGGTCCCTGAAGTCTTTCCCGAACGTATCCGCATCACCTGGGAGTTTTCGCCCATCGAGGAACCCGGCCTGGCTATCATATTCTTCGGCGCAGCAGCCGCTAAAGACGGCGGAAGTATTTTCGACAAGGATCTCAAACCCCGAAATGGATCTTACCCGCAGTATCACTCTAGCGATATTCGGACGCTGCACGCTTCGTACTTTCGTCGTCGATGGCCTGAAGAGAGGGCTTTTCACCTTGCCAACTTGCGAAAGTCGCCTGGTTTTCATCTTGTGGCGCAGGGGGCTGATCCGCTGCCGAATGTTGAGGATACCCAAGGCGCTTACTACAAGGTTGAGGTTATTCACGACAAGCGCGATGTCAAGTTCTTGATCAATGGATTGGAATTGTTCTCATGGGAAGACGTGGACCGATCAACTGGGCCTGTTGTTCGCGGTGGACGGATTGGCTTCAGGCAGATGAACCCTCTTGTTGCTCGATATCGGAACTTGGAGGTATGGAAACTTTAGAGGATGGTTCAAGTGACACGAGTTCCATGGGCGACGAGGGGGATGCTGGTTGAGATGCTAAATTAAACTAGACCTAAAATTCCAGAATCTTTCAAGTTGAGAACCCTCCAGAATTGGCCTGTCTGGGCTCACCAGCAGCTTCAAATGTCCCATCCAGTAACCTCCTCAAAGCCTGAGCAGTGCTCTGTCCCGGTGCTACCCACGTGACATTATTGCCGATTTCCTTGAGATAAGCAACCGTGGAGTTGTCATAAGCGTATTCGAAAGTGACTTGTCGCGGCTCAAGCTGATCATGCAGTCGAGGCGCGGCCAGGGCATCATGAACAGTCATGTTTTTCTCCAGCGCATTCAGAACCACCTGGGCAGTAGCTGTGATGATTCGACTACCACCAGCAGAGCCTGTGACCAGCGACACCTTTCCGTCAGGCCCTTCCACAATGGTGGTGCTTATACTAGAAAGTGGGCGTTTTCCAGGTCTGATGAAGTTGGCCTCGCTGGGGATGAAGCCAAAGGCGTTCGACTGTCCGGGAATGCTAAAGTCATTCATCTCGTTGTTCATAATAACGCCAGTCTCGGGAACAATGACTTGCGAACCGAAATTTAGGTTGATCGTAGTCGTGAGGGAGATCGCAAGTCCCGAATTGTCCATGACGACGACATGTGAAGTACCAGGAGTATCCAGGCTCTCAAGACCTTTCGGGTCGTAATCCTTAACTTGAAGAGCACGCCCGTCTAACTTGGCGCGGATCTCCTGGGCAGTGTCGTTCGAGTACATCTGAGATTGATATTCTCCTAGACCTTTGACAAATGTTGGATCGCCGAGGTTGCTTCGCATTCCATATCCAAACTTGAATGCCTCATCAAGAAGATAAGCGCTGTCGTTGACTCTCCTGGGATCGCCGAGGAAGTCATAGCCGTCTAGGATGTTCAGCGCAGCTGCGACGACGGCACCGCTCGAAGGGGCTGAGCCACTGGTGATCTTTCCACCGCGGTAATTTATCTGGGAAGGCTCTCGAATCGCCACGGAGTAGTTTTTCAGGTCATCCGCCGTCATGATACCGCTCTTCTGCTTCAAAGTCCTGATAGTCGCATCTGCAATGGGGCCCTCATAGAACGCACCGGCTCCCTTGGAAGCGATGGTCTCTAGTGTATCCGCATATCTCTTTCGCGTGAGCTTCTCGCCAAATTTGAGCAGTCTTCCAGAAGGAGCAAAGTCGATTGCCCAAGCGGGATCGCTAAACAGGAAGCTCTCGTTCTCGGCCTTGCTGTAGGTCATCTTCATGAACTTGAGGGTGTCGTTGTTGACTGGAAATCCATATCGGGCGACGTCAACCGCTGGCTGGACGATCTTCGACCAAGGCAGATGACCGTAGCTCTTGTGCAGGTGTTCTAGACCTCGTAACTCGCCGGGCACGCCACTGGAAGGCCGTCAGTTATCAGCACAGCTCTGGAAGGTCTTTCATACCTCGCCTTTCCGCCGTATATGCTAGCGTTTACGTTGTTCTTGAACATATTCTCAGTAGCTGCTGCAGGCGCCGTTTCGCGGAAGTCGACGAATTCGTAGGGCACGGATTGATTCTTGCCATCGGGTTTGTGAATGAGCATGAAGCCGCCTCCCCCGATACCAGAATGATACATGCCTGTACTTGTCTCAGCGCAACGCGATCAAGAATAGTATGGTTAACTCACCTACTGTTCCCACGCAGAGAACGGTGGCGACCATCGCATCTGCTGCGTTGCCGCCCTGCCGAAGAATATCAATACCGATTGTCGCGCATATCTCACTCTCACAGGCAACGGCGCCGCGGCTATTACTGAATTGTCTGGTCTCTACTGGTTTCGTCTGAGGAGGGTACTTCACATCGCATGGATGACCGTGAATTTGTGAAAGCAGGCTCACCAGAGCAGCCCAAATTGAAAAGCGAGCCATGGTCAGCAATTGACTTCAGTGTGCCGACTTAGTGCTTGGGAGAGGCGTAACGCTCGCTTTTGTAGCTCAAGATCGCCGTGACGATCGTCATAACCAACAGATGCAGTTTACTCCGCTTAGATAATAGTTACTCGAGCCATGGTTACATGCAGGATAGTCTCGATAAGAGGTGTAACCCGGACTTCGTAATCTTGCTGATGTTCAAGGCGGGGTATTAGTAGGCAGTGATAGAGCTAAGCCATTGAAGTAGTGATCAGCAATCTCTGGGAGTTTTAAACCTTGGTTTTTAACCAGCTTCCTAATAGAGCTTTTGAGCTGAAAATGAATTAGTCATGGTGCATGAATGACAGGAGTGTACGTTGAGATCCCAGAGTGGCACCAGTGAAGTCGAGATGGCTCAGCAGTCTTTTTTGACACAGCACAGATATAACAGCAAGTCCAAAATGCGGTTTCCTCTCAGATTCCCTTCAGCTCATCAGTACAGTCTGACATCTCTCTCTTCGTACTCGCTCTGTATCGCCTCGCCATTCATGAGTCCGTGAATATAACACTCTCCCACCAGCCGACGTCCATTCAGCAGTCGCTTCCCTTTCCTCAAAACAAATGGCACTGCACCACCGTTGAGGACGTATATTTGATCGCCAGCTTCTGCCAGGAGTGGCACGAGGCCAACCATTCCCTTCTCCGTCTTGGCAATCTGGTATACAGTGTAACAAGAGTAGATGGCCTTGTAGTACGGAAGGCCTATGATTTCAACAAGTTGTTCCTTGGCTTCCTCAGGAGGCAATGATAATAGAAAATTGCACAAGGCAGGCATTACATGCCATCTGGACCGTAGTCTGATTCCAAAATCTGAAGAGACTGGACCGAATTCCTTCGTCTTGTTCGCCACCAGCATCCGCCACCATACATCTTGAAGTGACTCACCAGTCACGTAGCATTCAGAGGCTTTTCCAAGCTCTGCGATAATGTCATGAGACTGTTGAAGGCGGTGTATTAGGCCATGTATTGGGCCGTGTTTGACGTGGTCACCGCCGACCCAGCTCAGCTTGTCGACAAACCTCCCTCGAACTGTAAGGCAATCGTCTTTTGGGTCATCACTGATCCACGGTACGCACTGAGTGTTGCCGGCGGCGGCATACAAGCCGCCACTATTCAGCCCCAAGCTGCGATAGTCGATTTCGTCACCCATATAGACGAACTTGGTGGTCCAATCAGGAATCCAGGATGGAAACCGCGAGGACTGAATGTTCAGTCGAGCTTGGTATAAGAGGTCCATACACTGACCCCTGCGTACAAATGCTTTGCCAAAGCGCCTGACTATCTCGTCAAATACAGAAGAGTAGTCTGCACGGAAAAGGTCGTCGTCAGCCGCGCTGGACAAACCAAGTACTGCGAACAGATGATCGCGAGCTCTTGTTGCTTTGCTCCTGTCACATAGCGCGAGGAGATCAAAAAGAGGCACCTCCACCCGCAGCCTCAATTTAGGATCCATCTTTCTTGCGAGGTTAAACTCCTCTTGTTCCTGAAATACCATTGTGTCCAGATTTATGGTCAACATTCGCAAATCATCAGCATCTGAGGCGAGTAACGTTTCTAACAGTGAAGATCGCCGGTACGAACACATCATGTGCATAGCGTCCGTTCCCATGTGCGATGCTGCGTTTTCGAATGCGTTTGGTATATCTGGAACAACCGAGAAGGAGGATGTCATGTATGCGTCGATCGTAGCGACGTAGAACACAGACCAACTGACCTCCCATTCACCGCAGAACATGCGGACATCTGGAGAGAGGACAAATTCCTGAATCACCCACACACGTCGAAACCATGGCCTCCCCCAGAGCTTGGCTAGTGCCTTCCAGGCAGGATCCTCCAGACCTGGAAGTCCGAATTCCGCGAGTATCCCCCTCATCGGAGGTGATATCGATCCAATATGTCTGAGAACTTCCATTCCATGTCTTCCATAAAGGCGATAGAGGGACGAGCTAGCCCTAGCAAATCGAATTAACAACTCTCCGACTACCTCACTTCCATCGGCCTCACGGCCTAAATACACCAGTGTAAAGGCAGCAGATGCATAGATCTCATTCATCAATGCCACCTGGCTCGCCTTCTCCTCGTTGTCTGACTGGTTAATACACACCGCATCCGCCCAGAGTAAACGGGACTCGTCTTTCAATCGAAATCGATGCAATGCGTGAAATAGAGAAGGCGTGATGAGAAGAACACCGCGCGGTGTTTCTAGTTTGTTTGTTGTATAACCATCCTCCCAAGCGTACGAGACTGCTTCATACCCTCCGACTACATGTGAATCATCCAATGAAGCATGTATGATGTCAGCTCGGAGAGGGTCATCGCCAGAACCGGGGTGCAGCTTAATCAGGCGGATTTCACTATTGTCAGAGTTATTCGACAGGGGCGTGTACGTGTACTGCTCCCAGGTTGAAGCACGGACGAAGAATGCATAGAATGCCTTGCAAGCGGTGCGACCGATACGGAAGAAAACAATGGCGATCTGGAAATCATTTGAGCTGCCAAGGCTACCCATCCATCGGCGAGCGCGCGGGATCACATAGCGTACGAACAGTGCCCCAGCCCCGGGAATGAGAAAGGGTTCATCTCTCAGCAATACTCGTACAAGTCGCTCGCGTACCGAAGGAAAACCAAGAAAAAATAAAATCATCATGATGGAGGCATATGCATCGATGATGAAGCCAAAATAGGGACCCAAAAAGGGTCGAATAAAAGGCAGCGCAATGCCGAGGAGTGACATTATATGATAAGCCTGGCTATTGAGTTATATAAACCTCGTCATATTAGAAAAGAAAGTCACGCGGTTGAATGGTATACTCACCACTTGCTTTGGAGATTTTCAGGAAGAAAGGTATACTCAATGTAAAAAGAATTCTTTACTGACAGCGTAGGGGCAGAATAACTACTGCCATATATCAAAACGTGTCCTGGGCATATGTTGAAAGAAAATGGGAGAAGAGCCAATGCCTCCTTCATTTGGTGGCTGTAATCAATATGTCAGGCCTCCAATCTGAATGCCTCAGCTAAACCCACTAATGCAGAGTGTGCACTTAGGCAGTCTCACTAGGGTAGGATCAAATTCCGCCTCGCCGGAGCTTTTCTTCAGAGAGGGGTAGCAGCTGTAGGAGTCACCTATTACCTGATGATATTAAGTTCTACCATGCCCAGCATATTTTATAATCTTCTATGATTATGGGTTTATTATAATAGGAAAATAGGCCAAAGATGGCCCTATTGATGAGAACATGATACCAATCAAGTCTTGAGAGCATAATGACAAGGCGATCGGTATCAGCAAAGCCACACCACGACTTGCACTTTGGTGCAACGGACCAATCGAGATGAAGTGCAACTGTTGGTCCTGTGATTATTCTTGCATCAAACTTGGGCACCAGAAACCCTTTCCTCCATTCCCCGTCATCACTGAAAGCTCTCCCAGCTCTTGTGGCTCCGCATATAGAACCAGCGTCCTCAAGCATGGAGCAAACATTTACTACCTCCGTTGCCGAGAGTAGCAGCAGCACTCTGCAAACCCGATTGGAAATGGTGGTCCAGAGCTATCGCGAGACGGATGATCCCGATCGATTGGATCAAATCATCCAGACTGCTCGAGAAGTCTTGGAGGCAACAGTCAAAGCCGACGCCAAGTTATTACATACGCTGGCTTGGGCCCTGTACCAGAGGTATAAGGATGTGATGGATGATTTTGGTGATCTCGAAGAAGCGATGAAACTCGAACGCAAAGCAATCGAGGCATCACCCGCGGATTCAATTGACCGCCAGAGGTTCTCGTACTGGTTGGCACTGCAGCTCGGAGACTCTTTCTATCACACAGAAAACCTGGATGATCTCAATGAAGCTATCGGATTGGTCAAGAGCTCGTTGGAAAGGTTGCCGGACGACTCTCCCATGAGGGCCACACATCTCGGCAATCTCGGAATCCTGTTGAAGGAGAAGTATTGTGTTCTCGGAGTCGACGGCGACTTCGAAAGTGCCTGCGAAAGCTTAGAAACAGCTATTGCTTCATCGTCAGAAGATCAGAATACCACTGCGGCATGGCTTGAGAAATTAGCAGACCTGTACGACTCAAAACACGGAAAATTAGGGAGACTAGAGGATCTCGAAACTGTTTGTCGCTTACGAAGAGACTCGCTATCTGCGACGGCAGACGACCGACAACGAGACAAACTAGCTCGGCAGATTCAACTGGCAAGGACGCTCTATGAACTCTTTGAAGAATCGAGAAATTTGAACGAACTACAGGAGTCAATCAAGTTGGCTCGAGAAACTGTGGCTGCGACGTCAGAAGACGATCCCGACTGGTTGGATCGAATACGAAGGTTGAACGTCACCATATACATTCTGTACAACGAGACAGGCGACTCCAAAGACCTCGAAGAAGCAATTAATATCGTCAAGCGATATCTTGAGAAAGCTGATAAGGATCATCACCGCTGGTCTGAACAGCTCAGTAACTACTCCAACTACCTGGATTCTCTCTATAGCAGAACCGGGGACTTGGCTCATCTTGAAGAGGCTGTTGAATTTGGACGAAAGAGCTTGAAGGATACACCGAGGAACTCTCCCAACCTTCAAATTGTTTTAGGTAACCTCTCAATAGCTCTCTCGAGAAGGTCTATGATAAGAGGCTCGATGCTGGACCTGGAAGAAGCTGTCTCCTATGCCAGAACTGCGTTGGATGTGACACCTGATGATTATTCGTCGAGGTACATCCAGCTGCATAACCTGGGCTCTATTCTTCTGAAGAGGTTCTCTAGGAATCAAGAGAATGTATCGGATTTGAATCAAGGAATCGCGTTGTTGAGAGAAGCTTTGACTTCTATTTCCAGCACCAACCCGGAGATTGAGAGCATACTATCCCGCCTGGCTTCAGCTCTCGATACGAGACATGATAAGTTGGGGTCGTCTGACGATCTCGAAGAGGGCATTGAAGTTGCTAGGAAAGCCATTGCTGCAATGGGAAATCCATACATCGAACGACCTGCTTCAATCAGTACCTTAGCTGCTCTCCTAAAGAAGCGGTTCAGAGCTGGAGGGCCCTTGGATGACATTATTGAAGCAGTCGCCATCTTAAAGAAGACGCTAGACTCGATGCCTAAGGAATCTCCATTCAGGACAGACCTTTGGACCACTCTCGGAGATCTCTTTGCAGTCAAGTTCAGTAGAACATGGATTACTAGTGACTTGGAGGAGACTGTGCGCAGCTATCGATATGCTGTCGAACATCCTACAGGCAACACCTTGAGGCGCATAGTTGCTGCAACATCAGTCATGCCATTGTGTTTGGATCTCCAAGATGCTTACGATATAGGGCGCACGGCCATCGACCTTGTCCCTGGTATTGCCGCGGCTCGGTCACTCGAAACCAGTGATAGACAACACCTACTCAGTTACTCTAGAGGTCTTGCGGCTTCAGTGACAGGGGCTGCCATTAGGCTCAAGAAGGATCCATCTGAGGCACTCGCCATTCTCGAGCAAGGCAGGGGTATTCTGGGATCATCGCTCGACGATATGCGAACAGATATAAAGGAGCTTCAGCAAGCGTTTCCTCAGCTAGCAGAGGCATATATGCGTCTTCCCGAAGAACTTGAGTCTTCCACTAGTTCACATTTCAGCGGGGAGCTGGGAGAGGACCGAGGGTTACGACGGCGGAAGGCTGCCGAGAACTTTGATGATCTACTGGATGAGATACGAAAAAAGCCTGGATTTGAGGACTTCCTCGGCCCTCTGACTACGGACCAGATACGTGCGGCAGCTGCTTACGGCTCCATAGTGGTCATCAACAGCAGCTGGATAGGATGCGAAGGATTAATCATCGAGAGAGAGCGTATCACGTCAATGGTTTTCAAAGATCTGGACGATGGAGAGTTGATGGAACGCGCAAATGGATTCGACCTGGGAACCCCTGATATGCTTGAGTGGCTTTGGGATACTATCACAGGCCGCGTATTGGATACACTGGGCTTCAAGGAGACGCCAGCAGATCAGCAGGAGTGGCCTCACATATGGTGGATACCTACTGGGCCGTTGAGTAGGTTTCCACTTCATGCATCTGGAAGGCATCGAGAGCGATGTGGAAAGACGGTGATGGACAGAGTGGTATCGTCTTATAGTCCTTCCTTGAAAGCTCTAGTCCACGGACGTCGGCAACGTGAAGTTGCTATCGGCCCAAGCCATGCTCTTCTGATAGACGTGGAGCATACAGTGGGTCACCCTCATCTACCACAAGCACGAGCAGAGATCAAGGTGGTTAGTGAGATCTGCGAGAGTATGGAAATATGTCCCGTTTCAGGTGGTCAGAGTAAGCAAGATATGCTTTCTTGCTTACGAAACTGCAAGTTGTTCCACTTTGCAGGGCATGGATACACTGATGGCGACGACCCTTCCAAGAGCCATCTTTGTCTGAGTAGCGGCAGTGATCCCCTGACAGTTGGAGATGTCTTGAAGTTGGACCTGCACGAAAGTTCACCCTTTCTGGCGTACCTTTCAGCTTGTAGCACCGGGCGTGTTCAAGACGACAAGTTCATCGATGAGAGCATACATCTCATCAGTGCATTCCAATTAGCTGGGTTCAGACATGTCATTGGGACTCTATGGAAGGTCAGGGATAAGCATTGTGTTGATGTCGCGCGAGTTACGTATGAAGCTATAAGAGAAGGGGGGATTACTGATGATTCTGTGTGTCGAGGCTTACATAAGGCTACAAGAATGCTGAGAGACAGTTGGCTTGATAGTCTCGACAACAGGGAGGGGCCAGGGCAAGGAGATGAGAAACGAACGAGGGATGTCATCCCGTGCGATGATGGCGAGGGGGTCAGAGATGGGCAGTTCCTGGCTTATTGGGTTCCTTATGTTCACTATGGTGTTTGAGAGACGCTTTGCTAAGATTTCCAAATCTTGATATTGATGTTCTATGTCAGAGCAAGAAGTACAGTGCTCAATTTTTAGCCATGTTGTGTTGGGCTATAGTCAACATGTCCGCCGTACACAGATGAACAAGGCACATTCCAGCAACTGTCTCAGGCCATCGCGTATCGATCCCATGGGTCTCCCTTCTCCCCTGTTGTCTCACCAACAATGTTGAACCCGCTGCCTTGGTTTAAGAGTAGTATCCGTTGGCCTGGTACAGCTGACCGTTGGCCTCCCAAGTTCCACTCAACTGGTGACTTCCCCTGACGCACTGGACGATGATGTTCCTATGACAGTTAGATAAACTCCGTAAAGAATTTTGATTACATACTCAGTAGCATCCTAAGCAAGATTAGTTAGCGAAACTCAGCCATTGATCGTTACATGGAATACATACCCAGCAATCCTTGAATCCCTTCTTGCCACCAGTGTTCTTGCGGCTCAGTTGGACATTGACGGTGATAGTGGCCAGTCCCTTGATGGTCTTTGATCCCTTGGTGGTGCAGCTCTGCTGGTAAGCGCAGTCGGAGTTGCTGCACATCTTCTGGCGAGCATCCCAGTATGCCTGTTGGAACTGTTCGATCCCACTTTGGCTGTTCCCGAAGCAGTCTGCCGCAAGAGCGGAAGTAGCGAAAAGGGCGACGGCGGAGAGATTGATCAGCTGCATGTTGGATGGCTTGGTGTGAAGTTGTTGGAAGAGTAAGATGAAGATGCTTGGTGCTGTGGATAAGAAAGTAGGAGACGTTCAACTGGTTTTATAGTTGCCCTGCTCATAAGACGCTTTGGCTACCGGCTCAATTGGGATATATTATGCATCGTCTGCTGATGGGACTAGAAACCTGTTATTGGTGCAGATGCATCAAGCGGTGAGATTATCTGCCCAGCCGAGGTAGCAAATAAGATTGCAATTATCTTTTCAGCTCGATCCTTTTGCAGAAAAGTGCAGCTATTCTCTGCGCTTTGACTGTCAGCGGGGACCTTTCAACGACCGACTTTTCAGCCTCGGTCACTGCTCGTGCATTTGAGTCTCACGACTGGCTGAGGATTGGTCCATGCTTAGATTGGTGTAACTATTTTTTGAGTCTCTGATTGGGCAATGGTCCTGTGGTCATCAATACGGCTGGAGCCCGATGACCAAGCACAAAAGTCCCTTGCGCTGTGTATTATTAGTTTGCGCTATTGTGTCTAAGTGGCGTATATAGGTGAAAGTTTAATGCATGCTTAACAGTGAATCAATGTGTTGTCAGTTTACTTTCACCGACAAGAGCGAAAAGGGAGCAGATTGGTAGACATCACTGTGATCTGCCTCCGTGTTTGAGCTGCAACATCTCAATGTAACTCATTTCTGGTACAGAGGATTACAGTATTGGGCGTGAATCGTTATGGAGCAGAATTTATCGTCACAGTGATTCAGGAACTCCTCACTAATATAAATAATTGGATCTATTTATTCTTACTTCCCTTTCTACCAGTAAATATATAGTAACTGGAATTTACTAACCCAAGTACTGCAAATTTTTGAACTTTCCTGCAGTAACTTACAGCAGATATCGAAGCTCACACAAATGAGTAAAACACCCAAAGCTTATTCTTGGGAGCATAAAATCCCACGGGGACTAGTAAAGGATGGTGTTATCTTACACAATGCCCTCTCTGAGATATACGGCTCCGGCAACTTTGCCTATGAAAGAGGTCGGTGCCAACATTGTCCTCACTGCGTTCACTGAGGAGCCCAAGGATTTGTTGGCCCAGCTGGTGAAGAAGAAGGCTATCAATAGGTTTGTCTTGTAGGCTTTGGAATTTGATTGGTTTTCTAAAACTTTTATCTTGTCCTTAGCCCGGAGTCGGAAAAGACTCAGGCCGCAATAATAGCGTCTTGAAAGCCGGCTACAATGTAGACTACAGTCTCGAAGTAGATTGAAAACTAAGTTCTGTCTGCTGATTTAAGCTCTCAGCCAAAAGTCTCTGCTGCAAA
>JABFFB010000185.1:0-19575 GCA_013623555.1 Fusarium nisikadoi | reverse complement strand
ACTCAGTGCCCTTACGTGTTTCTGGCAGCAGATCCTCGACGCCGTTCTCACGGGCCATCTTGACCAGCTCAGCCTGGCGACGCTGTGAGTAGACAGGGTCCTGCCATTTCCCTGTCACTGGGTGCTTGTAGAAGCGGAAAGGGTTCGGTCTCTCCTCCTGGTATCGGGGGGGGGGTAGCGGGCGAAGAAGCGCTGCAGTGGTGCGGGCAGCGACTTTGCAAGCCCGATGAACTGTGATGTTGACGCCATGGTGATATGCTATGATTTGCCGTGCTGAGGGGCAATCAATTGCATGCCTCGGAAACCGAAAGAAATGTTCACGGATTTGAAGCTGGCCAATCCTCAAGGCTACGCTCCCCAAGTTTTCAGATAGACCCCGGCTCCCCCCCATACAGGTGGACCCCATTGTTGTGCACCAACCAATGATTCGCCATAGTAACTAGAGCTAAACCCACGCTGCCTCAGCCTCGTTAACTCTGTCATTCAACGACAAACCGCCAGCCATCACTTCTATTTGCGGTGGGCGAATGCCTAACAGAAACCCTGTAATAAAACACCGCCCTCGTGTTTCTTTTCTCTCATCATACAAAAATGCCTCTCGATATCGAAGAAATCTTGCGGCAAAAGAAGGCTGCAGATGCCGCCGCCGCAAAGCCTAGGTTCATCCCCAAGGCCGAACGAGAGCGACTAGCAGCTGAAAAGGCAAAGAAGGAGGAGGGCGAGCAGAAGCGCAAGGCTTCTGAAGACGCACAGAAACGGCGAGAGGAAGAACAAAAATGGGCCGCCAGGTCAAACGGCTCTTCAAGGCACAACGATTCCACGAATGGATCATCGCGCATACCGACGGGCCCCAAGGCTATGAATCAGGAGAGTGGCCGTGATCGGGACGGATATCGAGAACAAGGGCGAGGGAGGGGCAGAGGGAGAGAAGGTCGGAAGGGAGATAAACAGGCTGCGGATAAGCAGTCTGCAGAGGATATCGAGGCCACTCTCCTCCGATCACGATACCTGGGCCCCCAAGTTAACCAACAGTCCAACTTTTCGGCGAAGAAGAAACGGATGCGAACAACAGAGAAAAAGTTCAATTTCGAGTGGGACGCCGATGAAGACACGTCACGCGACAACGATCCCTTGTATACTCGACAGGCCGTCAACCACAATGGATCATTCGCCGGTGTTGGTGGAGAATTCGACGATGAAGCCGAGGAGCGCGCTCGGAAACGAGCTCGAATGATAGAGCAGAGAGACCCAGAGAATGGAAGAGAGAGAGCAAAGGGCATCATGGAAGACTTCTTCCGCGCACGCGACAAAGCGAGACAACGAGCTGATCGAACAGGGCTGGGCAAGCGATGGTCTGAGAAGTCTCTAGAAGATATGCGCGAGCGGGATTGGCGAATTTTCAAAGAAGATTTTGGAATCGCTACAAAGGGCGGCATGATTCCGAACCCTATGCGCAGCTGGCAAGAATCGAGTCTCCCCAAGCGCTTACTCAACATTGTCGAGGATGTGGGCTACAAGGAGCCGTCGCCCATTCAACGAGCTGCAATACCTATCGCGCTTCAAGCCCGCGATCTCATCGGTGTAGCTGTCACTGGTTCCGGAAAGACAGCCGCCTTCCTACTGCCACTGTTGGTGTATATCTCTGATCTACCGCCCCTTGACGAGCTCAATAAGAACGACGGCCCCTACGCTCTCATCATGGCCCCGACTCGAGAACTGGTGCAGCAGATCGAGTCTGAAGCCAGGAAATTTGCTGGTCCTCTCGGCTTTCGCGTCGTGAGCATTGTCGGTGGCCACTCTATCGAGGAGCAAATATACAACATGCGCGATGGTGCTGAGATTATCGTTGCTACACCGGGTCGTCTTATCGACTGTCTCGATCGACGAGTGCTCGTCCTAGCACAATGTTGCTACGTCATTATGGATGAAGCAGATCGTATGATCGACATGGGTTTTGAAGAACCTGTCAACAGGATTCTCGAAGCACTGCCAGTTAACAACGAGAAGCCGGATACGGAAGATGCCGAAGATGCAACAAAAATGAAGCGTTATTTAGGCGGAAACGACCGCTACAGGCAGACTATGATGTATACAGCAACTATGCCCCCTCAGGTGGAAAAGATTGCGAAGAAGTACCTCCGCCGTCCAGCCATCGTCACCATTGGTAACGCAGGCGAAGCGGTTGACACTGTTGAGCAGCGTGTCGAGTTCATCCCCGGCGAGGACCGTCGCAAGAAGCGTCTGCAGGAGATACTTGCCTCGAATGACTTTGCGCCGCCTATCATTGTCTTTGTCAACATCAAGCGCAACTGTGATGCCGTCGCCCGCGATATCAAGCAGATGGGTTGGACCGTTGCCACACTGCATGGTTCCAAGACTCAGGAACAACGAGAAGCTTCTCTCCAGTCAGTGCGCAACGGCACGACACAAGTTCTCGTCGCCACCGATCTTGCTGGCCGTGGTATCGACGTTCCTGATGTCTCCCTCGTCGTCAACTTCAATATGGCTCCTAAAATCGATAGCTACACACATCGTATCGGTCGAACAGGTCGTGCTGGCAAGAGTGGTGTTGCCATTACGTTTCTTGGTCCTGAGGACGCTGATACCATGTACGATCTCAAGCAAATCCTCAGTAAGAGCTCCATCTCCAAGGTGCCAGAAGAGCTGAAGAGGCATGAGGCTGCACAGTCAAAACCAGTACGCGGTGACGGCGGAGGATCAAGGAAAGACAAGGAAGAAGGGCTAGGGAAAGGAGGCTGGTAGGAACTGATCCTGGATAATAATTCATGTGACATAAAATCATTGAAATGGAAAATTTCATTAGTCTCATCAACTAGAAGAATGAAACCGCAGAGTGAACCCATTTATAAATATCACTTCCACGTCTCCCCTGAATTCTTTTCTACATCTGAAGCACACTCATTGCAAAGCACGCACTCTTTCACATGTCTTCGTTTTATCTTATCCTATCTACTCCAGCTTTAGCTGCTCAAACTGCTTAATAGTCTCCTCGAAGCTATTGAGCTCTTGCTTGGCATCTGCCAATCTCTTCTCGTCTGTCTCGCGGACGGCGTCTGAGACCTTCTCAAGATAGCCAGGGTCACTGAGAATCTTTTCCTGTTTTTGGATGCTACTCTTGGCCTTGTCGAGCTTCTTCTGCGCCTTGGCGATCTCAGCGTCGAGGTCAACGCGGCCCTTGACATGAAGGAAAACGGAGGCCTCGGTTGAGACAGGATAGGCGACGCACCCGGCGGGTCTAGTAGCATCAGGGGTGAGGACCTCGACTCCCTTGATGCCCTTACCGCTCAAGGTTTTAATAGAAGACGACTGCTCCTTAACGGTAGTGAGAGCAGTATCGTTGTAGGCCTGGATGATAACTATGAATGAGTCAGTAAAACTAGTTTACAGGATCACAGGGTTATAGCACTTACCTTCGGCCTCATCCTTGAGGGCGTACTCAGCCATCAGTGAGCGAGCGGCCTTGGAGCAGCCTAGAACAAGCTCGTAAGCGCGCTCAGACTCGGGGTCATCAAGCTTCTCGTGGTAGACGGGGTATTTCGCGACCATGATAGACTTGGTCTGGTCCTCAGGTCGTCGGGGCATTCGTTGCCACATCTCCTCAGTAATGAAGGGCATGAAAGGGTGGATCATGGTGAGAGCGGCCTCCAGAGCAGTATAGAGAGTCTGGATAGCAGACTCACGTTCCTTTGGAGTACCGTCACGGATGATGGCCTTTGAGTTCTCGATGTAGACGTCGCAAAGCTCGTTGTACCAGTATCGGTAGACGATCAATGTTGACTTGGAAAACTCGCGATCCTCAAGAGCACGGTTGATCTCCTTGGCCGCGGTGTTCATCTTGTGAAGAATCCACCGCTCGGCAAGGGTTTCGCCACGGACAACCCCTGACGTCGAGGGAGTGAAGTCCTCGGGGAGACTTCCCAGAACATACTTGGTAGCCTGGAAAATCTTGTTACAGAACTTGCGGTATCCGTGGATAATCTTGACATCCAGGTTGATATCACCACCGCCGGTTGTGGCGTTGACCATTGTGAACCGCAGGGCATCAGCACCACACTGGGGGATACCTTCAGGGAAGGCGGTCTTCTGATACTTGGTGGCCTTTGTGACCTCGCTGGGGTGTAGGTTACCTTGCAGAAGCTTATCGTGGAGAGACTGCAACTGGATACCTGAGATGACATCCAGGGGATCAACGACGTTACCCAAACTCTTACTCATCTTGCGACCTTCTGAATCTCGAACAAGGCTGTGGCAATAGACCTCCTTGAATGGGATATCGCCCGTCATCTTGAGACCGAGCATGATCATTCTGGCAATCCAGAAGAAGAGAATATCCCAACCCGTCTCGAGAACCTCTGTGGGGTAGAGAGTTTGGAGGTCGTGGGTGTTGTTGGGCCAGCCGAGGGTGCTGAAAGGCCAGAGTCCAGAAGAGAACCATGTGTCGAGAACATCCTCATCTTGCTCAAGTGTATATGTCTTGCCAGGGAGTGCAGCCCTAGCTTTCTCCTCGGCCTCCTCTCGTGTTCGGCCGGCAAACCAGAGCTTCTCCTCAGTGATATCTCCAGCGCCGCCTTCGATCTTAGCGTAGTAGACGGGGCATCGGTGACCCCACCAGAGCTGCCGGCTGATGCACCAGTCGTTGATGTCCTCAAGCCATCGGAAGTAGCTCTTCTCGGCAGTCTCAGGTCGGATCTTAATGCGTCCGTCTCGAACAGCAGCCAAGGCAGGCTCAGCGAGTTCCTTCATGCGGACCCACCATTGGGGTTTCAGAAGAGGCTCGATGATATCCTTGGACTTTTCGCACAGAGGGACCTTCATGGCGTTGTCCTTCTTGTCAACATAAAGGCCCTTGGCCTTGAGATCATCCTGGATAGTGTAACGGACATCGAATCGCTTCTGGCCCTTGTAAGCGCCGGTGTTCTCGTTCATAAGACCATCGTCGGTCAAGATGTTGATAAACTCAAGGCCGTGCTTCTGGCCGAGAGTGAAATCGTTAGGATCGTGAGCTGGAGTAAGCTTGACGGCACCGGTACCGAATTCCATGTCGACATACTCGTCGGCGATAATGGGTAGCTTGCGGCCCTCGATGAAGGGGTGGATGGCAGTCTTTCCGATGAGGTGCTTGTACCTCTCGTCCTTGGGGTGAACAGCAATACCGGTATCACCAAGCATGGTCTCAATACGGGTGGTGGCAACCTCGACAAGCTCGTCGGAACCTTCAATGGGGTATTTGAAGTGGACAATGACGCCGAATTCGACCTTCTTGTCGTATCCAGGGACTTCGAGCAGGGTACGGCCAGTCAACTCCTTGTTGACGACTTCGAGGTTGGAAAGTGCAGTGTTAAGCTTGGTGCACCAGTTGACAAGTCGGTTTGCTCGGTAAATAGTGCCCTCCTCGTGAAGCTTGACCCAGGTCTCAGTAACAGCGGCAGACAAGTTCTTGTCCATAGTGAAGGCTGGTTTCTGTTAGCAATATCTCTACGACAATGAGATTGGGGCTGACGTACCCTCTCTGCTCCAGTCAAAAGATCCTCCCAGACTGATCAGAGCCTTGTTGATGCGTTTGTGGTATTCATCCTTCCACTTCCAGACAGTGTTAACGAATTCCTCACGGCCAAGGTCGTGTCTTGTCTTGCCCTCCTTTCTCCAAAGCATATTCTCAACAACGCTCTGCGTAGAGATACCAGCATGGTCGCATCCGGGCAACCACAGGGTAGTCTTGCCTTGCATACGGTTCCATCTAATCATGAGATCCTGAAGGGCGTCACCAAGAGCGTGACCCATGTGCAGAGCACCAGTAACGTTGGGGGGAGGGTGAACGATGACGAACTTGCCCTCGTCCTTGACACTGCCATCGGGCTTGAACTCGGGCTTGAAGAAACCCTCCTTCTCCCACCAGCTATACCATGCAGACTCGACAGCAATGGGGTTGTAGGCCTTGAAATGGGGATCTTCGAATGATCGAATTCGCTTCTTCTCGCCCTCGGGGGTGTCTTCGACGTATTCGGGGAGAGGTTCCTCCTCGACCTTCTTTTCCTTAGGCTTCTTTTCCTTGGCAGCTTTGGGGGCGGTGGCAGCAGCCTTTTGCTTCTTTGCTTCGAACTTGGCCTGTTTCTCGGCCTTCTTTCGTTCTTTTTCCACTGTGAAGTCATGTCAGGGGATGTATCGAAAAGTGTCAATGGACTGCGCAACACATACACTCCTTCTCGGTCTTCACCTTGGGCGTACCAGTGGCGGCTGCTGCGCCGGCATCCTGACCTGTAGCGTGTGCACCGGTAGCAGACTCGACAATCTCCTTCTTCTCCGCGGCGGGAACGGCTGGAGGGGTGCTGGTAGCGTCCTGAATGCCCTCGCTGGCAGCGACTATGGTGTTATGATTAGTATCAGCATCGTTGATCCAGAAGGCTGTAACAAACTTGGGTTTCCTCGGCCACTGTTGGTCGCCATATTTACTCGCGTGGTTGTTAAGGGTCGGCTTGCTCTTGGAGAAACAGATCGCACCCTCAGTGCTCGAACCGCGAGTCTAAACGTCGTGCCGGAGATGACTGAATGAAGCCCGTAAGTTGAGGGCTTCAAGCAATGACCTGCACCTCGAATTGATATAGGTAGATGTTGTGTGACTCTTACCAGCTACAGCACTGTAATTTCGAAGATTGAGTCACCCGCTTCTGATGGTGGGGGATAACTTTTAGTTCATGGAGGGGTACAGGAAGTGTGGCGTAGTAGCATTGACATTATATAAGGCAATTCAGAGTTACTGCGTCAAATCACATCAAAGTATCAGAAATAATGCCAAACCGGTTCATGTGAATCATCAATTGATTGATAAGTGTTAATCATCACTTGAAATGCTCATTGTTATTATAATGGCTAGCTTCCCTTCTTACACCAACGACACCAGACCACCATGTTTCAAGTTGGGCTAGTACTTGTATACTGTGGCGCAGCAGCTCATCAGCCACAAATGCTCAACCCAGCGATGTGCCTGAGCTGAATATCATCTTAGATTAGACTAGGTGCCTCCCTAGGTATGCAATAAGCTGAGACGAAATTACTCCAAAGGCCAAGATCAGAGCATCCACTCCAACCTGGAATATATGGTGTAGCTAGTCTTCGAATTCCGTCCCAATGGCCTTGCGGCTGGTATTAAGAGCTCCTGGGAGCCGTCTCTGCAATCGCATTTCGACCACAACTAGGAGGGTATACTCAACGAGTAAACAATCAGATTACTTTACTGTTGAGTTGAGTCCGAAGATCAAAGTAAGTTCTGTAACAAGTAGAATTGTCGGATTTGCTAACCCTCCAAAGGACCCCCCAAAACTATTGAGAACTGTCAGATCTCAGATCAGCATCACCAATCCTAGCCGTCACGATGCAGCAGTTATACTCGCAACTCCACAATATGCGCAATGGCTAGGCAAGGATGAGTTTATGTCTGGGTTTGTAGATATGCTGTCGGGTTCTGATGGGGCCGGCGAGTTCCATACTCTGGGCGCTGTTGTTGACCACATCGCCCCGCCAGTGCCGAACAACAAACCCATCCAGGGGTTATCTATCCTGCGTGGTAATCTCGACGCTATCCTACCAGGACTATGGGAAAAGGCGCCCCCTAAGGAATGGTCGGATGGTGCGAAGGTGTCAGCTCTAACGATGGATCTTGGCAGCCCGCACATCACCATCCCTCTTACCAACACCACTTTTCAGAACCACAGGACCTCGACACTTATCATTAGCCGTTACGACTTGTCAACCGGCTCTCCAAAACTTATTGAGCAAACTGATAAAAAGCATTTGCAGAAAGTAACCATTCCTCTTCAGAAAAGGCTCCCGTCAATCAATGGCCTTGGTATCTGGGCTCCCCTCGTGCCTTTGACCCAAGCCCGTGTGGTGACTGAGAGCTTTGGTAATATCGTACGGCGAGTCGACATTGAAGACGAATCGGTTCCAGCATCAAATGAGCTCGAGCCAGCAGTGGACGAGCTCCATGCCAGCAAATCAGACTTGGTTCAGTCTCCAATGGGTATCTGGGCAATGATCACACCTCCGACTTTTGTTCAGTCAGGGGGCAGCTCGCCCTATGTCAATCCGGATCCCGAGGCAACATTTGCTGATGGCCAAAGTATCACGGAGCTAACAGCTTTAACCTCTGACCAGTTGGGTATCCTGTATAGGCAAGGGGGTCGATTATATCAAGTTTGTAAGCAAACTCTACAGTCCCTGTGCTCTACAGTCCCTGTGCCTGATTTCATCCGTTAACAGCTTCCAGTGAGCGGTGGCGGCGGTTGGGGGGCAAAGAAGGGTTTGCTGTCGCTTGACCCCGAGCAAACTCACTTTGTTGTATCTGAAGAAGAAGAGATGCAAAGGTTCATCCAAGCCATGGAAGGGGGCAACTTTGTCCCTGTGAGTTCCAAAATCCAGTTCTTTGCATCAACAGATGCTTCTGCTAGCGAGCCGGCCGGAAAGAAGCAAACCGGTGTGGTGTTTGGAACATCCAGCAAGGTCGACGTTGAAACCGATGCGGATCCATCTCAACCTGAGGCACGATTGTTGGATAATCATTTCGGCGCTCTCTCCAACGAAGGTATCTTTGTAACCTCATCCGATGCTTCCATGTTTTCGAAGCCTGGGTTCAACAACGACTGGAAACTCAACGTGCCTAACTCTCGAATCTATGTTGTATAGGTCAGTACGGAGTTGATGGTCTTCACGAGCGGTTGTTGCATGTATTATAAGAATGTATAAGTACCCCTGCCAACGACTAGAGATGGCTGTATGTGTATGTGAGCAATATTCTGCCTGCGTTTACTTATTGGGGCCTTTGCTTCTTGTGCAATCCTTCCGCTGCAGCTGCGGCGACATCATCCAGCGTTGTTCCCCTCTTCCTCTTGCCCATCTTCTCGTTTCCAAGTACTTCATTCTCCGCAATATCCTTGTAAACACTCGCGGCGCCCATGAACATCCTTTTATCCCAGCCCGCTTCCTCATTGAAAGTGAGAGCAATCTCCTCCATCTCTCGCACCCATCGATACGCCTTGGGTGGCATGCCGGGAACGCTCTTTTCAGCGTTGGCAAGCATGGCTGGATAAAATGTACCAATCTCATCTTTAAGAGCGTCTAAGACGCCAAGATTATGTGCTGTCGTGAACGATTGAGCGGCAATGGCGGTGAATCCCTTTGAAAGGGAAGCAAAGCACATTTTTAGACCACTTGCAGCGCCAATATCAGGGGAGATTTGCTTCATGTTGAGAACAGATATCAGTTTCTTTCCAAAAGGGAGCGAGCTGAAACCATCCGGGCCTGATATAGGAATGCTAGGGCGGTACCAGTCGGAAGAATTGTTGCTGCTTGATGATTCTGTTGCGGCATCGGTAGACGTCTTCTTGGGAGGATGCCCAATAATGCTTCCGTCAACGAATTGTATAGGCAGGTTTGATCTCTTAACAGATGCCGCAATGGCCTTGACTGTCGAAGGTGCAACAGCATTGAGATCGACAAAGTAAAGCTCTTTCGTAGTCTCTAAGCCTGCTAATGCATCCGTAATACGAGTTGCTGTTGCCTCTGCGTCTTTGGGCGGCACAATGGAGAGTACAACAGAACTCTGCTTGACCAGATCAACATCAGACTCGAGGAGCTCAACTTCTGCATACCGAGCTCGTTCGATGGTATCTTTGCTTTGGAAGCCGTTAGTAGACATCTCAATCTCCTTTCTTGACTCATCAATTACCTTCTGCCAGAGATATTGGTTGCAACAGTGAAACCATTGGCAACTAGTAGTTTTGCAATGCCGACCCCCATATCGCCAATGGACAATAGTCCAATTTTGGGTAGAGAATCGAAGGTATCTGACATCGTGCGATTGATAACCAATTCAGATTGGGCGTTATGCGTTTGCTTGAGGTAAATACGTGAGGGAGATAGATTGACGCGGGGGACTAGGGTAAGTAAGTTGCTACAAGAACTTAAGCGTACAGTGTAGTGATCCCTTATTGTGAATTGAGATATTGGGAATTTTCATTAATGTTCCAATGATGAAGAGGGACAGCTACTTGCTTTATATATAGGTGACTATTCATGAAATATATTGCTGCCCTTTAGCAGGAGCAGAAATTCATCTAGCAGACAGCCTGACAAACAACATCACGGGTTTCGTCTATCAGAGATATACCATCTCAGTTGAAGCACTTCCTCTCAACGGAGGAGAACCCGACACTCAATATTCAATGACCAGGGTGAATATACACGACATGGGTCTAAAGGTTTATGAGATACAATATACTAGATCTTGACACATTGGCTACTCATCTATCATGCTCTCGTCGCTAAAGAAACTTCAAGTGATAGAACACCGAATCAAATGATTACCGATCCCGCCAAACGGGTGACAGACTGGGCGCATCGCCAACTTCACTTGATTATTACAGGGAATATTGTAGGTATATGTAGGCGAGTTAACAAGAGGCTACGGGATTTGCTGACACTGAATCAAGATTCAAGATCGCCTGGTTATCACGTGGACATAGAAAAGTGTCGAAGTTGGAGGAGCGAGGTGGGTGCGGGGCTTTCAATGAACGACACAGTGCCTATGTTATTTCCATAGGGCATCGATCGATCAACAGAGGATGAATTGCAGCTGTAAGTGACAGTGATATCCCGGCCGTTATCTCCAACGGGCACTATTACTTAGTTAGTACGCAGGCAGGCAGTCCACTCTATGCGCGTTCATACCATCCTTAGGTATATATAGTAGCTCAATACCTAGGTAGATTAGCGAATGTGAGCAACCGAATGAGTATAGACTCACGACAGTTTTCAAAATCAGCAGTTACGTGGAAACGGAATGGTTTCGAATGATATGATCAAAATGAACCGAGGCCGACCTATGATTATACAGTGATAACCAAGTCGTGTCTTGTGGTCAAGGTCGACGTCACTCTTCAAGGATCCCACCCTGTTTCTGGTGTCGCGGGGAACCATTCATGGCCCGATTCGATTCGCCTCTGAAGACATAAAGCACACGATGACGAACCTTGACAGGCAGTGGAGGCCATAGACTGTCACTGGAGATGTGATGCATAGAATCGGAACCCGTAATTCAAACTATTCATTATCCAACCAGTATCCAAAACGTCGATAACATCAACTAATAGCCCACTATGCCCTCTTCTCAACATCAACATGATACTGCATCAGCATCATCATCCAGAACTACCAGATCATCACAAGACAAACACAACGATAAGAAAACAGAGCATATTCCAACTTTAACCCCTCGACAGCCAGATGAAATCGAAGAAGCGGATACGACAGTACCTGTAAAGACGTATCAACCAAGGCAGAAGCAGAAAAGAGCTGAACCGTCACCTGACAAAGATACCGACGATGCCGAGAGCGTGTATCTATCATCCGACGAAGACACGTCAGATGAAGACTCCTCCGACTACGACTCAGACTCAGAAGGTAGCGCGGAAGAGCTGCCTCCTCGGCAACTATCGAGGAGAGCGACAGATCGAGATGTAAAACCAACTCCCGAATCGCCATTCACAATCACCCAGACACGAAGCGAAACTACTCGCTGGATATCAACACAGAACAACGGAGGCATGATGCGAGGGGCCAGAACTGTCAACCAGCAGACAACATTGCGTGGACACAACGTCAATGGACTACAGCGAAGACCGAGCAACAGGAACAGCATCAGCTTCAACATGAGCGTCAACGTTGATATGTCCTTCAACGGCCTTGTCACAGGCCGGAACCTGGGCTTCACAGGGGTAAGCATTCTGCCATGAGCTTTTTTCACCTTTTGGAATTCAATCAAAAGGTCGCTAACAGGTGCAGGGATCACTATCCTATGCATGGAGCCGGCGTAACACACAAGGGGGTTGATGTCCTGTCCTTTCATGTGGACTATTTGACTATAGGCGACCAAATTATTAATGACAACTTCCAAGGCGGGATTTTAGGTGTAAGGCGCTAAACATTCTGGTGGTGTACATAGTTGTGAGCATGACAGATATTCAAGTCAAGTATCATGACAACAAAGCTACTCGATCATGTCAATATCGTCGGTCGCAGCTTGAGCTTGATTCTGTGCAGGTGCCTTTGTCTGAGCAGGGAGTGCATCTTGCTGTTCAGCAGGTTCTGCGGCCTGGGCGGTGTCACCGCCGCCAAAGTAATCCGCCATCTCTGCATCCAGCTCCTCCTGTGTCTTCTTTCCACGAGGGTTGCCGCGTCCGCCGTCTTGATCTTTGCCCCCATCTCTGCCATCACGTCGAGCTCCAGGGCGACGGCCACTCTGACCTCGGCCCCGACCACCCTGCCTAGGCATTGGGCTGCGACGAGGACCCTGACCGGGAACATATCTATCGATTCCTCTGCGGGCAGCATCGTCGTCATCATACCGGCGATGAGGAGAGTGGGATCTTCGTTCCCCCGGACTCGAGATTCGCTCCGCCAGTGGACGACCGGGCATAACGGCGGTACCAAATGGGTTTCGCGAGGGTAGCAGAGTCAATCGAATGGGTTGACCTGGTTTTTGTTAGTCAGGTTGCACAACTCGGCAAGCTGGCTTTTCACTCACCATTGGCATTGGCACCATCGAACTGCTTGACCGCCTCCTGAGCGTCCTCTTTCAGCTCGTACGTCACGTAAGCAGTACCCTCGGATCGCCCAGCGCGGTCATACCGTAGCTGAAGGCGAACAACTGGGCCAATTCTTCGAAATAGCTCCTATATGCCTGTGAGCTGCTGTGTAGTAATTCCAGTCCTGTGATCCACCTACATCCAGGTCTTCCTCAGTGAGATCATAGTGAATGTTATCAACTCTGAGCTTGGCGCCCTTGGACTCTCTATTGTGTAAATGGTTAGGGAAATCGCGATTGTTGATTGGTGCGACTCACTGGTCTGGCGACTCGCGGCGGCGGCGAGGAGCAGGAGCTCGGCGGTTGTCTGGATAAGTGTCAAAAGGGCGTCCTGGGCAGAAGGGGTTTCAAGTATTACTGTTCTCTTCGAATCGGTCATGGACCCATTCGCTGTGTACAGTTAGCAAGCAAGAGGAGTAGGAAGGCGAGACTTTGACCGACCTGTCAAGGTTTCGTGAATCGTCGCGAACGGACTGTAAGTGGGAGGGACGCTCTAGTCAGCAAGGGGTTTTCAGAGTGGAAAGCCGTTCAATCGACAAAAGCTCCGAGCACCGAAAGGACGAGTTGCGAGGAGGGTTGTACGGGTCGAGTTGGCATCATTGGAGGGCGAGGGAGGTCAACCTGCACCGCCGACGTCAACAAAGACTCATGATGAAGGCCGAGTTGCCGCTTGAGGAGAAACTAACCTTTCTAACACCATCGCGAGGGTAGTCATTACGGGGTTCACGTCGGCGACCTTGGCCACGGTGGTTGCGAGGTCGATTGGCGCGCTGCGAAAGAAAGTCAGCCTGGGTTGATTCGAGACGGGGGCGCGTTCATGTACTGCGGGAGACGGCATGGAATAGTATAAGAGATGAGAAAGACGTACAGTATCAGCGATGATCTCATCGAGACCGCGATCCATCTTGTCAGCCATATTTGCGTATATTTGCTGCGAAGCTTTGCAGAATCCGCGATGAATTGGGCAAGTCGAGGTTGAAATTGAAGGGGAGAGGCTGTGCTGTGTTGCTTTACAAAGTTGGGCCAAGGTTGTCTAGGTACGCACATGCGAAGGATGAATTGGATGTCATGGGTGGGTGCCACAAATCAAGACTTAAAGCCACAATCTGGGCGTTGAATCGTTGTGGAGCCTCTATTATTAGTGCGACAATACGAGGAAGCATGCTTGACTTGATAATGATTTTGTTGGGTTTCGGGCAATCGAACAGGGCCAATTATGATTGAAACAGCTTATTTACTTATAAAGCATTATACATCCATATTGATCTGAACAAGACCATTGCCGAGGGCCCTCGACCAAGCCTCTTTTCAACTTCACTTCGCCGTAGAGGTCTAAGTGCAGACGAGAAGGCTTTGGATGAAAGCAATATCGGAGATTTATAGCCTCGAAATTCTCACTGACTTTCCAACGTTCGTATAGAAGAATTGCGGTCTAACTCGGCCCTCAGACACGATGATACTTTCCAGAGCTCAGGTCTCTCCGAGCCTCCAATACTCCATATGGAAGCACCTTGTATCTGCATGGGTACCTACTAGGTAGGTGCTACTGGGATTCACCGACGGGACGGGTCTCAGCGCTAGACCTGTTCTGGGGACTCAGTCAACTGAACCCTTCAGTCGCTGTGTCTTCAGTTAATTATCCCTTTGGAGGCCAGAGAACCACTTCGTATTCCTGTCATATTACCCCTTCGCTCAGTCTCATCTGCTACGACCGTTTCTCCTTTTTCTCTTTCTCTTGGTTGTCTCTTGGCTCTTCAAAGGCTATAATTGAGAATTCATCCGTTGATACGAATCTATCCAACCCCCCTATCACTTGTTCCTGAGGTGTCCCTTTGCGGCGCATCTTGAAACAGCTTCAACATTTAATTTGATGCCCTCGACTTCCTCGCGATAGCTGGTGCTGTCGCGCTCTCTGGCATACCCGAAGACTTCGCCGTCTCTCAGGCGCATTAATACAGCTCTCATGGCCCGACCCATGGGGGCAGTTCGTCTCAAGAAGACGAATCCCTTGACCCTCGCGCTAGGAGCGATTCTGTGCATCTTCATCATCGTCTTCCTCGTCTCCCCGTCGGGCAAATCCGCCACCGCTCGCCGGTTCGAGTCCATAACTGCAGAGCATCATCTCTCACCGCCGACTTCACCGTACCGAAAGTCAAAATCCCGATCTGGCGTACCGCTGAAGCCACCTCCCGTTGTGCACTACAACCTTAACAATGTCACCATTACGACCTCGCCCATCGCGAACCGAGAAAATGTCCTCATCCTGACCCCCATGTCTCGATTCTATCCTGGCTACTGGGACAATCTTTTGCGCTTGACTTACCCTCATGAACTTATCACCTTGGGGTTCATCCTACCCAAGACCAAGGAGGGCAACCAAGCCACCACCGAACTCCAAGAACACATCCACAAGACGCAGAAGCATGGCCGTGAGGGCGACAAATTCAAGAGCATCATCATTCTTCGTCAAGACTTTGATCCTGCTATTGTTTCGCAGGATGAAGCCGAGCGCCACAAGCTTAAAAACCAGAAGGCCCGTCGGGAGGTTATGTCCAAGGCCCGGAATTCGCTATTGTTCACAACTCTCGGGCCTGATACCTCCTGGGTCCTGTGGCTAGATGCCGACATCATTGAGACTCCTACAACCCTGATCCAGGATCTCGCCTCCTTCGATAAGCCGCTCATTGTCCCAAACTGCTTCCAGCGGTATTACGACGAGGAACATAAGCAAATGGCCGAGCGGCCATACGATTTTAACAGCTGGCAAGACAGCGAAACAGCGCTGGCACTCGCCGCCAAGATGGGACCGGATGAAATTCTTCTCGAGGGCTACGCTGAAATGCCAACATATCGAATGCTTATGGCATACCTGGCTGTTGAGGGCGGCGACCGTAATCTGGTTATCCCACTTGACGGAGTTGGAGGTACTGCCCTTCTAGTCAAGGCAGATGTGCATCGCGATGGTGCCATGTTCCCTCCCTTCCCCTTCTACCATCTTATTGAGACTGAGGGATTCGCCAAGATGGCTAAGCGATTAGGCTGGCAACCATATGGCCTGCCCAATTACAAGGTCAGTCATTTCTCTGTTGCAACCAACACCCGGGACTAATAAATTTCTAGGTCTATCACTATAATGAATAACGTTGCCACGCCTTCACGAGGGCAACATGATCCATCTCCTTTTGCGGCCCCTGCCTTCTAGTTCTTGTGCCAAGAAGACAAGCATGCTGCCCTGGGATGAGGACATTAAATAGTTGCTTAATAGCTATTGTTGGGCAAATCACGATTCAATTTGGGCGGGTACAGGTCATGGCGTTTAGCAGTGCATCCTCTGAACATTTATTCATAAACAGAGGGCAGTGGAAGCCTCGTTGCAAAAAGAGAAACAGCAGCGCGATAGCTTTAGGGAAGCTATGACGGCTTAGTAAGATAGGCATATTGTATTGGTTTACAAATTTATGTAAGAACATTCGGCATTCGATGCGAAGGCGGAGGAAGAATCATGAAATAGATCGGCATCTGCGAGTGCGTGTGTTATGCTGTTCACATGCGAATTATCAGGTCATTCTCAAATAAGTTGTCATCTTGTGAATGTTGTTTCTCAAATCGAGCTCGTATTTGCGATATTATTCCTGAGAATAACGCGATACAGCTCGAACAATGAACTCGCGAACATGTGTAAGCCCAGTGTGACATCCAACTTACTGCTTAGGTATATTAATAAACCTTCCATATGAACCATAACTCCATATTGTACCCTCCGAATTCAAGAAAATTCCCCATCAGCCAGTGCAAACTCCATAGCCAACATTTCAAGGCCCCTCATACCGCCCATCAGAATCCCGACACCAAAACTCGACAAGCTTCCTCGTACCAAGCACATCGCCGGAGCGCAACAAGGCCGCAACGTCCACGTTAAGTGGGCTATCGGTCTCAGGGCATCCCAGCAACATGCGCACGGCTCGAACGCACTCCAGGACACTATACGCAGGTGTCCATGCGTCCTTGAGCAGGTCGAGGCAGATCTCGCCAGTTTGAAGGGCAATATTGGGGTGAACAATGGGCGTGACGAACGTCATCTTTGGTGGTGCGAGGGGGTAAGTCGATGGGATGGAAATATTGATGAGCCAGCGTCCCTCTGCAAGATGTTAGTAGGTGAAGGTGGCAAAACCAAGAGTTGGGCTGACCATCGTAGCCGTGGCCTATGTCTCGTCCATTGATGACGGCTTCCCACTCCATCAAGTCGCCCTCGTTGACTGGTCCAAGGCGTTCGATGCCCTTCTCTTCCTTTTGCTCTGTGCTCCATGTATCCAACTCTTTTATCAGTCGTCGACTTGCGCTTCGCGACGCAGCGGCTGAGTTTGATGATGGCGGCGGCATTGCTTTGGTTGAATGCGATATCAGGGCTAGGCGGGGTAATGATGCGGCGAGGAATTTATTAAGGTAATGAGTTTAAAGGGTTTTGGTGAGACCTTTGAAGTCGGCGTTGGAGTTAGGGATGGGACGAGGTTCCAGCTGCTGGTCTGGGGTCGTGACTTATTTCGTCACGTTTGAGCTATTGAGCTCCCCTCGGCATGCTCAGTTGGCGACTCGTTACAGGGTTAAGTGTCGGCCAGAGCCGAGGAACCTAATGCTACGCTACCTCTAGGCCCCTAGCTCGGTACTATGGCTGCCAGCTCAACGGGTCTGTGGCTGTGGCAGCCAGCGTGGCTCAAGTTTCATTTCTAACGACCCCTTTCATGTGAAAAGGCGTTTTACACGATGCCATGAACTTGGCCGTATTCAACAGAAAAGACTAAGAGATGGATATATTCTGGCAAGACGAATCGATAGTCTACAAACAATAAATAGAGGTGAATTTTCTGAACAGAGGGGTATTTTTCTCCTATACTCTAGTATCATGACTCTTTACTTTTTCCTTCGCCCACCATTCGCCGCAGGCTTTCGCTTGGACGTGGATGATGAGGCAGATGTACGAGGTGGATTCCTCCTGACTGGTTCGGGCTTAGAAGGCTCAGGAGATGACTCTTCAACGACAATCTGAGCTCCACTGCCAACATCATCGCTAGATGTCGTCTCTACTGATGCTTCTCTTTCCTCATCAGACTCATCCTCGCTCTCGCTCTCCTCCTCGCTTGACCCGTTGATTTGACGGGATCCCCGTGATGAACGCTGAGCCCCTGAGAATTGTCTCCACGATCCAGCTGGACTCGAGGCCTGGGCGCCTGGAACCTGGAACTGGAAGGGATCGAGGGGAGCTTGACTCGAGTTCCTACCCCGACGAACAATCACCGAGCTATCAGAAGGCTGACGGCTATTGGAAGGGGCCCTCACCCGACTCTGAGGTCTTTGTGACGAGGTTCCTGAGCGTGGTCGGCCGGCTGTGGCTGGTGGTGGGAAGTAGCCCATGGAAGGGCGTGACGAACGGTCTTGATCCTCGGCAAGGTTGCTGTTAGAAGAAGATTGCCGGGCTCGCGACTGTGTGTGTGGCTGACTAGAGGCGGGGGGTGCTTTCTTTTTGCGCGACGACGGCTCGAGCTGAGTAAGTGGCACAGCGACTCGTTGGTCCTTACGCTTCTTGCCGTTCTTCTTCTTCTTCGCTGCCTCGTCTCTCTTTCGTCGTCGCTCCAGAGCACCCATTTCCTCCTCATTGAGATCAACATCTGTTCTTCCCTTGGCCTTCGCACGCTCGATTCTGTGCATTGCCGACTGAACCAGGGCTTCCTCCCGATCACGAACAGCCAGTTCGGCAAGATACTGCTCAAATTCCTCATCCTCACTGCTCTCACTGTCATCCTCTGAGTCCTCCGAATCCTGATAATCACCCCTTCGTACCAAACCCCGTTCTCGATTACCCAAATCTATTCCCGTAAAACGAAGAGAATCACTAGCAAAGCGGGTACCTGAACTGGCACCAACACCTCGTGCATCCTCATCTGAATCCAATTCCTCCACACGAACGTCTCTTCCTTGACGTCCGCGAGACGCAGAGTCCCCGTCTGTTCTCCTCCGACTGCGCCTCGATGGTCTTCCCCATTGGGGCGCGAATTCGGGAGATTGCGGCCGACCACCTAGACCGCCTCCCCGGAAAAAGCCTCATCGATGGGCTTGTCCAAAAATGCAGCGTGACCGAGGATAGTCACGCCAGATGCGCCAATGAGCCAGAGCAGGGTGGTGAAAGGTGAAGCAATCAGACCCAGCGGAACGGCGACGCAAACGAGTGCAGTATAAAGCTGCGAACAAGAAGCACGGAAAGTGCCAATCTCGAGATCATGGCCATCGAGCTTGCCGATGAACCACATGCCGACAACTACAAGGATGATGTCGAAGAGCAGCAGCCAGTTTGTGAGCAGGGCGTAGATGCTCAGCATAACAAAGATAACGGCATAGTTGCTGGAGTAATGGCTCAAGTTGTAGTTGACACGCGACTGCATCTCAACAAAGTTGGCAGGCTTAGAGAGACGCTTGAAGTCGAGGAACTCGCCAACGGGTCGCAAGTTGGAGAAGCGGCCGCTAAGGGGACCAGATCGAAGCCCCTGGAAGCGATCGCCGAAGTTGAGGCGGGACGTGATAACGTCGAGAGGGATCTGAATGCGAGACATGATGGCTAGTTCGTGCGATGAACTCTCGTAGAAAGGGTTTGATGTTGCTGGTGTGGAAAGAATATAGACCGAGGTACCTAGTGAGCCGAGTGAATGCTTTTATGGCCTCGGAGGGTAAGCAATAGGATTATCGATCCGGAAGAGTGACGAAAGCTGATTGCGTGTTCAACGTGAAAGAATGGATACTCTTGTGATGAGCTGAGTGAAGAAGTTAGCGCAAAGAAAGTGATAATGAATGCAGATTCAGGCAGCAGAGAAAACTTGAGGACAAGCTGGCAGGAACAAATAGCACATGTTAAGGGGATGGGATACGAG